>DF245194.1:0-18748 GCA_000507305.1 Breviolum minutum Mf 1.05b.01 | reverse complement strand
CCTGGGTTTTTGACCATTTTTTTGCGAAGCTTCTTGTTCAATTTGTGGCTAAAACCCGGTGTTTTTCACTAGTTTCATAAAGTAGTATCGACCAAAACTGGCTAAAACTCGGCCTTTTTGATGTTTTTGTCTTTTCCATAGTAACAACATCTTCTAAAACACCGAGTTTTAGCCTAAATCTCCAACATCAAGAAGACAAAGTCTTGGAAAAACCTAAAAGGTCACTACGTGGCGCACTGCTGGCGCAAGCCACTAAAAGTTTAGGGTTTAGGGTTTTAGGGTGTGGCTACGGCAGCATGGTGCTCGCTGGTGCTAATAGCACCCCGGCGCTCGCACCGACGCGGAGCGGTCATCCCACCCCAAACCACCCTGCGTAAACCATTTTAGGGTTTAGTGCCTAAAGTCTTGCTGTGATGCCTTGGCGGGGGCCCACGGCATTCTAGCGGGAGCTCCTTTGACAAGCGGGGCGCCGCAAACGGGTAAGTAATCCACACCCACTTAACTTTTCGCCTTGTCTCTCACATCTTTGTTGTCCTTTTTTGTTGTGCGTGCGACAGCGCATGCATGCCAGGTACCCTTCCACATCAACGACATGGACATCATCGACTTCTTCATCTTCGAAACCGTGGCGAGGCCTGCAGACAAGGTTTTTTTGAGGAAGTTGGTTTGGTTTGGGGCGTTTTTTTGTCATTTTTTTCGTTTGCTGTCAGGTACGAGGACATGCACGTCGTGGACGCCATGGTTTCCAGGCGACCGTTGTGGACCGAGGCTCACGTTTGATGGTTCATGTTGGCCTTGTTCGTTTCGTTACTTTTCTGTCAGGTACAACGTTGAGGACGGCATCGGCCAACGACGGGAGGCCACTTGCATCTGGGGCCAAGTCTCATGTCTGCCGTTTGGTCCCTGGTTTGCCATTGGATGACGTAGCAGCAAGTGGCAGCTTGGCGCTGGAAGGGGACAAGGCAGGCTATATGTTTTGTATTGAGTATGTGAGGTCTTGTATGTTGGTGTTCCACCAGTGCAACAACCTCCGCATAGGTGACATCCCGCGACATCCTGGACATGGAGAGCGGCATGGGCGTGACGGGCCTCCCGAGGGTCTTTGGAAAGCAAGCGCCTTGTGGTGGCTGGGAAGGAGTGGGTGTGCCTCGATCTATGGGTGCAGAGGGCATTGACGGCATCGATGCACAGTACGGGTGCTGCAGGCAGGGAGGGTGTGATGTCAAGGATCTGTGGAGCTGCATCTTTTGTGTCAGAATGTAAGCCTGAACGTGTTTTTTTGCATCATGTTTTTGTCAGGTCCTGTCATGGCACCGGTGGAGATGCAGAGGCATCGGACAAGAGGCTCTAAGTTTCGCAAGGGGTTTTCTGCTCTTACGGGGTGCTTCTTTTCCATCGCCCGGATTGGCCGAGCCGCCCGGAAAGAGGCAAAGAGTGCCAAATGTCTGTTCTGCGACCCGGAACGGATGAGCGCTGCGTGCAATTCTGCCAAGGGCAGATCAAATATCACCAAGGCTTTGAAAGCTTTCCGGGCAGAATATGACCAATACCGCCACGTCTACAACGCAGCGATCCTGCGTGTTCCAGACGAGTGGCGAGAGAAATTTCACACACAGGCTTTGAAACAGAAACAGAGCTTGCCCAAACGACAGGCGCCAGTGGCGCAGCATGCAGAGTCTGCGGCAAAGCAATGGAAAACAGCTTTGGAGAGCAGAAAGCGAGCTTTCAAAGATGTCGGCAGCAAAGAAGTCACGGCCTACAAGAAGCGCCGCACGGCGGACAGGAACCGGGTGGAGAAGAAATTTTTTGTGGACCACGACCTTCCGAAGCTCCAGGCAGAGGACATTGCACCCAACGATGCTGGGCTGCCGAGGGCAGCAACGTCGAGCCAGGCTGCGTTTGTAGAGCAATGGTGCAAGTTTGGGTCCTGGGCCATTTGCAAACAATGCCATTCTTTGCAGCCACGGCCGTTGGAACCGGTGGACACACGTCGTGTGGCAGGGGCCGAAATGACAGCCAAAGCATGCAAACAGTGCAGAGGCAAGCACTGGGTGCCAAAGCCTGAAGACATCCCACACCCCCTTCGGAAGCTGAGCCTGAAGTTGGCCAAAGTTCTGCGGCCCCTGGACCTGGATATCGGTCCCGTCAAGAAGGCAAACAACGGGTACCGCATCCATTCAAGCATGACGCGCCTCAGCTGGAGTAGGGTGGCAGTTCAGGACAAGATCCGCAAGGTGGGGGGCTTGCGTTGGAAATGTCATGTATGTTGTGCGTGTTCGTGTTTCAATCCTTGGTTTTTCCTTTTGGTTGCTGGCAGGTCCGCACACGTAGCAAGCGTGAGAAGGTGCAGAAGGCCTACGACTACCTCATGACAAAGGAGGCGGAAAGTGGCTACAGAGGCCTGGTGAAGAAGCACAACAAGTTCCTCAGGTCCCAGCCAGATGCCAGCAACCAGGACCGACGACGACCTCTACAGTTCATCGAAACACCTGGCATCGAATGCGGGCTATGGCCCACGCTCTACTTCTGCTACGACATGTGTGAAACAGTTGAACGAGCTACCGACGCCCGACGGCTTCGTCGACAGCGGGTGGTCCCAGACGAGAACAGTGAGGAAGAGGAATTTGAAGAGCGCCACAGTGTGAAGCGCAGCTTTATGCGCAAAGTCCTGAGCCCTATCATTGGATACAGTCAAGACTTTGAACTGCTGCAGTTTGTTTACGACCTCACCATGTGGTCCCGGATTGGGGGTGGCAAGAATGCCTGTGCTGGCTTGCCGTTGCGCTTGGTCCTGAAAGGCGAAACATTTTCGCCTCTGTATTGGAAAAGCAAACACCAGGCCCTCCTTGACCTACAGCGCCAGTGTGGATTCCCGACGTTGTTCAAAACTATGGCACCATGGGAATTTTCGTTTCCTTACCATGCCTTCGTGCTTGATGAGATGAACAAGTGTTGCAAAGGAAGCATGCAAGCTGCATGTCTGGAGACGCTCCATACTGCGCATGTCTTCACGGAGTTGAACAGAGGGTGGTACAGTGGGTTGAACAAGACCAGCAAGGTAGGTGGCTGGAAGGACCATCTCTTAGCATCCCCAGAGGACCCAAATTTGGGGACTGTTGTCTACTATTAAGCCTTTATCTTTGTAAAAGGGGTTTTTATTTTTATAAAAGGGTCTTTGAAAAACTGTGTCTTTTCAACATTACTTGTCAGAGACCATGCTGTCTCCACCTTTGTTGTTTGAAAGTTTGTGTCTCTTGGAAAGCATCCTCTCAGAGAACATGTGCTGTCATCGCTATATTTTTGGAAAGTATCCCCTGTGAAAACATGCTAACATGACCAATTCTTTTTGAACATTGTCTCTTGGAGAACATAATCTCTGTGTTTTCAAAACACAGAAAATATGTTCCAGCTTGCATTCAGATAAACCTCATGACATTTTGTTTTTTTCCCGAAAAGGATTTGCAGCGACTAAGATAGTTAGTGACCGCCCAAAGCTGTTGACAATGCCTACATATCCAGAAAAGGTTTACATATAGGCATCCACAATGCTATATTTGATTAATATTTGATTATATTTGTCTCACTGAGATAGTGACATTTGTCTCACTGAGATAGTGACTCTTGTGTTTCACTGAGATAGTGGCATTTGTTTTAGGGGGATGCCCAAGGAAATAATGTTTCTTTGGTATGTGGTTATTATTCTTGTGTTACCTGTTTCCATGGCTGGAAGAAGTTTTTATGAGAAAAGCGCCACTTAATTAAATAAGTGTTTTCCCAGAATATTTTGGCACTATCACAGTGCCAACCCCTGGATATGAAACTATCACAGTTTCAACATCACGAAGGGTAACCCAGTTACATCTTATCAGATTCTCCCCAAAAACTTTTGGCACTATCACAGTGCCAACCCGTGGATATGAAACTATCACAGTTTCAACATCATGAAGGGTCACCCAGTTACATCTTATCAGATTCTCCCCAAAAGCTTTTGGCACTATCACAGTGCCATCCCTCTAAATATGACACTATCACAGTGTCACCAAGTGAAGAAAACATCACGACCTGTGGCACCTCGTGACCCGGACAAAGCACAGCCGAGGCCTCAGGCCACAGATCAAGAGAGCAAACCAAGAGAGCGATCAACATGCCATGCTTGCAGTGCAAACAAATAGCGCACCTCACCAGTTCAAATTGCAAATAGCACGCGTTTTTTTTACACCATGCATGCCACTCCGGGCCCACCATTATTTTTTTAATGGCTGTGGCAGTTTGGCCTTCTTCTTGTGTGGCTCCTCAGCAGGCCTGAACAATGACAAGCATTCATGATGCAGCTGGTCATGAACAAAAAGAAAACATGACACCCCACCTTGTATCGGTAGCAGCAGGAGGCTTCGATGCAGCCTGCAATGAAAAGGGAAGTAAACAACAATGAAACTTGAAATCACTGCCACTCACATCATCTCCTGCCTTCGAAGCAGATCCTTTCGGCCCCGCTTTCCTTGCAGGGCTTGTGCTGCTAAGGCTGCTGCTGCTCTCTTCCTTCAACTTCGCCTTGCTGCCGCTGCTCGGGCCTTTCTTCTCCACCGTGACCTCAGCCTTCATCTTGTTCAGGTGCGCCGTCAGCCGTTCCACCTCTGCCCTCAGCTCTTTGATGCGCTGTTCTCGGGCCTCGATCTGGCTTTTCGCCACATCCCGGACCCGAGTCACCTCCCTCTCAGATTGCACCAGTTTGACGCGGCTCGCTTCCAGAGCCTTTTGCTTTGCCGCCAGCTCTTCATCAAACTGCTTTTTCTGGGCATCAAATTGTTTTTTCTGGGCCGCCAGCTTTTCCTCGAACTGCTTTTTCTGGGACTCAAAGGCCGCGTTTTGTTCATCTCTTTGCACTTGGAGCTGGTCATTGTACATGCTCCAGAGCTGACTAACACGGTTCCCATGCTCCGAAAGGGCGCGATTGTTCGACTCAGTCATCTGTTGGATCACAGCATTGGCCCGATCCCGTGACTGAGTCAAGTTCATGATCGTCGCGTTGGAGACCGCCACACTCTGATAGGCCTGGTCCCTCGCAACCTCCATGCTCTCCTTCTCTGCAGTGACGGCCGCTGTAGCTTTGACCAAAGCTTGTTTCCATCGCCAACCTTCTCTGTATTGCTGGGACGGGCCACGGTTGTTTCGGTGTGGAGGTCCTGCAGGTTTTGGAGCAGCTTTTGCAGCTGCTTTTCCCTTCCCTTTGCCCTTACCCACAACTGCTTTTGGCCCTGGGGCTATGGCCTTCGCTGTAGAGGCACTGGCACTGGGCGGTGGGTCGTCATCTGGTGGACCTGGCGGCCTTGTAAAAGCAGCAGGTGGCCCACGTGGCGGCTGTTTCACTTGCGCAGGCGCTGATTTTGGAGGCGTCTTTGGGGTTGCACTGCCATCAGGCATGGCGTAGCTATTGTGGGAAAAAAAGGTAACAAAAACTTGCGTGCACATTTGGACTGGTGAGGTTCTTCTTTGTTTTTGCGCTGGAATACTTGCTGGAATGTATTAATGGACTGGTGAGAGTCTTCTTTGTTTTTGTGTTGGAATACTTGCTGGAATGTATTTATGACTGGTGAGGTGTGACTAGTTTTTTCTTTGTTTTTTATGCTGGACTGTTTTGTGAAGCATTTCATGAAACACACAGATTTTTTCACGAAGAGTTTAGGCCAAGAACCTGCAGCATTAAATTTCCTTGCAAAAACAAAAACCCAGCACTATCTCAGTGCAAAAACAAAAACACAGCACTATCTCAGTGCAACGGCCAAAAAAAACAGCACTATCTCAGTGCGATGGCCAAAAAAACAAAGCACTATCTCAGTGCAATGGCAATCAATCTTGAAACACAAATGTCATACAAATTTATCGCTCAGGTTCGGGCCGACAGAAACGGAGAGGCCCTTTTTGGATGTAAGCGCCTAAGTGTTTCAAGCGCAACAAAACACAAAGTGACTGCAAGATCCGCCAGAAGGAGACCAGGCTGCATCAGCTTGCCACTGAGGCAAGAGCAGACTGATCCTCCAACCTCAGGCGCCGGTCTGGTCGTTGTTGTTTGTCAGAAGGCACTATCTCAGTGCTGCAGCCAACTCAGACCAGAATTCAAAGATAAGATATAAAGGTGATGATGCAAAGGCACTAATTCTGGAACCACGAATCATTGATTCTGTTGTTGGGGGTAGATCCTTGACCCTTAGATCCCCTAGATCCCCCGAAGTTTCTTTAAGTTTTTTTGGTTTTAAAAAGAAAAAACATAAAAAAATGAAGAAAAACAAAGGAAAGTCTATAGACAAATTTCACACTCCTTTTAAAGGTGATGGCAAATTTGCCAAGATATTTTGGGCTCCCACTATTGACTATATAACATATTGCACAGGCACTATCCCAGTGCCAATTTGTGATAGTGATACACTGATGCTAAAAACAGTCAGGTTGCGACAAAGACTCCGTACCCACAACAATTTTTCCACCGGCATTCCATCTTGTGAGGTGTTGCTAAATTGCGCACAACTGCATCGGGCACTTGTTTCACATCACCCTGGCGGCAATGCAATTTGCATTGCTGCTCTACCCTTGACATGGTGAAGTGCCTGCATGTGCATCCAACTCAAAATCATAAAGGCAATGGCAGGTTTGCGGGCCAAAACGAAATCTTTTTCGCCTCCTATTTTGTCAGGAGGCATCCATTGCCAGGAGGCAAGCTCAACTCAGCAGTCATCATGATTTGTGGGCGGGTAGGCATCAAACCATTTGGGGCCCAGCGAACACCAAAGATCACCTCCGCTGCCTTGCTAGCACCATTCCACGAAGATAATGGCAGCAATGTGGCCAATGTTTGGAGTTTTGTGCTTCCAGGAACACCTTCTTCCACCGCCGTTTTTCCTTGTGGTACGAAAACCACATCATGAGTCCTCTTTAGTACCCACGCATGCGGCTTGTCAGGCTGCGGGTCAGGCACCATCTCGTGGTACATCACTTGAGTCTTTGGGAACTGGGTCAATCGCTGGGCAACCAGGCTCTCTACAGTGGAGAGATGGCCATTGAACAGCACCAATGAGGAGTGCAACGGTTGGAACAAGACTTCTTTTTCTTGATTGTACTGCTCATTTGGTGCTCGTTGTTTGTAAGAGCCACTCCCAAACCCAGCCACGATCGTTCCAGCAGGGATTTTCACAGTGTTGCTGCTTTTGTTGACAATGTAGCAGCGATTGCCCGACATCACACGGACGCTCACACCATCGACCTTCAAGTGGGACAAGGGCACCTCCAGCAACACACCTGCATCACCCACTTTCTCAAGGGCAATCAAATTGCCAGCATCCACCCGGGTCTTCTTGGGAGGAGGGGGGGCATCATTTCCAGAAGCCCTTTTCCTCCCAGTACCAGTTGTGTTGGGATCTTTTTCTTTGGTGTCTGGCGGTGGGTTTTCAGTGGCTGTTGGAGGAGGGCCGAACTCCGTCTCAATGGCAGCAACCAGGTTGCGAAAATCCTCANAAACCCAACAGCCAAAAAATGGTTGCTTCAAACCCAACCTTGGAAAGAGCATCAGGAACCACGGGATGCAACCCATCTGAGCCACCACCCACAAGCACATTCAAAGTTGGTTTTTTTGGCTTTTCAGCTACCAAGTCTGCTGGCAGTTCGGTGGACATCTTTTGAATGCCTGGAATCGGAAAGTCTTCATCTAAATGCATTTTGGCCAGCTTCTGGGTAAAGCACTTTGTGATCCATTCTTTCGTCATTCGATCATCAGTGAACCCAACATATCCAGCTGGGATTGTCCATGCTTTCCTGCGATTGATCCAAGCATTGACAACATCACCGGTGCCCATGTTAAGGTCCACCACAACAATGCCGGACCGACCATCCATCGGCACGCCCTCGATTGCAGCATCCAACAGGGCCGCGTACGCAGCCTCCCCCAGCTGCTCAAACTTCTTGGCCCCAGTCACTGCTTCAACATCAGCGCTGGGCGGAAGTGCGGACGAATCAGTGTCCTCCACCACAGCCATCTCGGATCCTGCTAGCTGCTCCACTGGTTGGGTCCGACCGAATGCTGGAGCGGAACAGCCAGGCATTCTCAGACACAATGCCGCCAAAAGCAATCCTTCCCTTGTAGGTCAGAGGTCGTATATCCCGTTGGTCTTTCCTGGCTTTGAATTGGATGGAGAGGGTCTTGTCCACGTTCAAGTTTTGCTTGCTAAGAAGCTCAAGCGCCATGAACTCGGACCTCCAAAGCTGCCCTTTCTGATATGAGAATTCGGGCATCACCACAATGCCCATGTTGGACTCAGACTGGTTGAGGACAATGCCCAGAATACCTGCTTGCACGTTTTGCACACAAGCTTTGAGTCTGCAAATGCTGGACCAATTGAGGATGTAAATGGCCACCTTAGAGACAGAGGGCGGCCCTAAACAATGTCAAATAGGTGGACATGCACTATCCCAGTGCAACAAGGGGAGACACTATCCCAGTGCCAAAACGACAGGGGCTCGGAGGATAGATTGTATATTTCAAGACACTATCACAGTGCTTGGAAACGAAAAATTGACATGAAGTCAAATTTGATGCCGAGGATCCAGCCCTTCTTTCCGGATACCAAGCGATGTGGACCATCGATCTTGGAACGCCATCATTTCTTGCATGCTCTGCTGAACCTTGTCACTGCATATGAAGGAGACGTTCCCGTTCAAGAAGGCCTCAGCCCCTCGAAAACTGTTATCCCAAGCTTGCTGCCGGTGCAACAGTTTTTGATGGTAATGGGCACTTTCCCAGCTGCTGAGCTTTGACTTTGCCACTCGAAGTACTTGAAGATCATATTCTATACGGGTCTTGCAAAGCTTCCAGCGATCAGCTTCAAGATTGGTCATCTCCAAGTTGGCCGCCACCTGCTGGACTGGCATGCTGTTCGCTTGCTCCTCCATCCTGACAGGTTTCAAGCCGCCAACGCTGCAAGTCTACATTGACATTTAACAAAAATGTGGGTCAGGTCATGAAAGGACGAAACTTTAACCACCGGCCGGTTATAGCAATCAAGTCGCATTTTGGCCAAGAGTTGCAAAGACCGCGGGGTGAATGCAGGATCTTTCAAGCTTAGCACGCTCTGAATCTCCAACATCAAAGACATTTCTGAGTTCGCAAACCCTTGGTGCAACTTCTCCTCCAACAAGTTGGGGTCCAAAGGGCACTCGGCCAGTGCTTTCTCACCCAAGCAGACCACAAAAGCGGCTTGCTCTGCATAGGTCTCCATGTCAGCCTTGTTAGCTTTGCGCCGGCAATTTTCAGGGGTGCTCAGGAACTTGTTGATGACATGGTGCACCATTAGCAAACAAGATTTTCGTGTAATTTTCCCAAGCGATGGCCACAAGCCGGCAGTGCCAAACCTGAAATTGTGGTTTGGGAGCAACCGCTTTGAGCTTAGGCAATCATCACTGAAACAACAGCCTGGCCAAGACTGGCGCTGCACATGTTGGATGATCAGCTCCAGGGCCTCCACAGGAAAGTGCTCCAACAAGTTTTTCACCGCGGTTGCTTTCCCACCCACCAAGTGGGAAGACTTCGGGTTTTCTGCATTGTATTTGCGGATTACTCCAGGGCCATCAGTTTCTCCACAAGATCGCAAAGTCAGCAGGCTCTGTACCCACTGCATGATTGTCGGAGCTTTGCGGGACTTCCTCTGGTGCTCACACGGAAATTGGCCAACAATTCCTCTCGTTTCGAAGGAACAGTGACCACATGGGCAGCAATGCTCCACATCGATCGGAACAACTTCGGGGCAGCCTTGAATGCAAGAAGAAAGAAGTCATGAATATTATATTGTTTGGGTGAAGGTTTCAAAGTAAAAACTGTACTGGCTAAGTTTGCCAAGCAGCCTGCTTTGGGTCAATGTTGTTGTCCACAAAAATGGACATCAGTGCCATCAGTGTGTGCAACCTGGCTTTGCCTTTCAAAAACCCCAAGGAGAATGGCCTCAAGGAGCCTTGTCCAATCCAAGGTGCCTGGACGCCAAGCTGATCAGACACTTGAAGCAATTCGGCGGTCTGCAAGACCAAGAGTGGCTCGTTAGAACTGAGAAACCCTTCCATCAGAAACCGCTCTGCCAGGTCCAGAACCAACTGGTGGTCAGCATCAGGTTTCATGCTACAATTTTTGTCGAAACTGAAAGCAGCAAGTGGCAAGAAGACTGGGCTTTCTGGGACTTCATCCGGGGTAGATGCCGAGAGTTTGCCTTTCAATGTCCACAGCGCCATTTCGATCTGCGCCATGTCATGCAGTTTCACGGCGAAAGCTTGAAGGTCCACCTTGTCAGCATACCTTTTTTGGAGATAGCTGGTGATCGTTCCGTACTTTTGCTGGAGCGAGTTCATTTTGTCCAGGATGTTGTTTTTGATTTCTTCAAATTGCGAGTCATCGACCTTAGGAAGCAAAGCTTCCTGAAAGGCTGCATCAGACGACTCAGTGGGTTTCTCACTCATTGCATCCATGGGAGTAGCAGGTGCACTTGCACCAGCCACCGGAATTTGCCAAGCATTACTTGGCACCTCAACATCACGTCCATCTTCGCTGGCCATCCTGGCGGGCCAAAATTGATCACAAAAGGCCCTTGATGAAGAAACGGCTCAACAGGTACCATTGTTATGAAAAGAAACGCGCTTCAGAGAAGATGCAACCTAGCAAAACTGAGATGCGCAGTTCAAAATTGCTAATAGACGAGCTTTGGCTGAGTAATTGACACCAACATCCTGAAGTAGATCAGGGCTCGCGAATTGGCCTGGTCCAAACCAATGATTCTTTTTTCCAACGGGTCAAGAAATCATACCCTGGCGGCTTTTTCCATTCTTCAGCGGCGCTTCAGCATGCATACTTTGTCACTTTCTGGGCAACTACTGGGCCGTGAACAAGCGAGGATTTGCCAGCTTAATGGCCACCATTTGCGATTGGAATTTTTGCCCCAAGCCGCGGTACATGTCCTTGTCATCCACCCAGGATGTACCCGACACAACTTTAGGTAAACTGAGGCTCTAAACTTGCACAGCCAACGCAATAGAAACAAAATTTGGCCACTAGAAAACTGCCAAGGGTCGCAGCACTCTTGGTGAGATGGAAGATCTGGAGTCAGGTTCGTTGCCCCAATTTTGTTCACCATGTGTTCCACATGCTCGAAAACCAAGATCTCTTTTACTTCGCAGACCAGTTTGACAGTGGCGCTGCACCAAGAAAATCCAATGAAGTTGCCCACCTGCAAGTGGTATGATTTGCTGTGCGGGCGCCCTTCATATATTTTCTTCCCATCCAGAATCTGATCAGCAAATTTTTTCTTCACCAAAAATGTTGCCTGTAACTTGGGGCATGGCTCCATATCGCTGCTATGCCAAATTGTTTTTTCCTTCCTTTTCTTCCCAGTGGGGCCATGAGAACACCAATCTGAATCTGCTAGTTTCCGTTTGGTGGTTGCTTCTCCAAACTCACCATCATCAACATCAGGAGGAAGATCCACGACCAAAGACTCAGAAGGCGGCGCATTCGCCATGATGTCTGACAAACAGCTTCCGAACCAGAGTTGCGGGCGGCCTGAGCCGCAAGACTCACCGGTCACCAATTGGACTTAAAAACCAAAGGCCTTTAAACTTTAATTTTGGGGCGTAAAAATTTTGGGGCGTAAAAAATTCTCCAGATCTCAGGTTCGGATTTTGGGGAGCGGGGCGGAGATCCGACGAAAAAAATTTGGGACGGAGATCCGACGAAAAAAAATTGTTTCCTCAGATTTCCCGTCTGTTCAAAGGCCTTTTGTAATGATCAAATTCATTTTGGGGCGTAAAAAATGTTCAGATCTCAGGTTCGGATTTTTTTGGGGGGGGCGATCCGAGGAAAAAAAATTTTTTCCTTAGATTTTTGGGGTGTTTGATGTGATCCATCAGATCTCCGCCCCCCAAAATCCCGACCCCAAGATCCGAAGAAACACTTGTTTCAGCCCGGATATCCAACGAAAAAATTTTTTTTCCTCAGATCTCCCCCCCCCAAATTTTCGTTTCCGAGTTCCGAAGATTTTGGCAATCCCCGTCAAAAAAATGATGGTGTCAGAGATCCGAAGAATTTGGAATATGAAAGATCCGAAGAATTTAGAATATGCCAGAGATCCAGAGAATTTGGAATATGTGCTCACAATCTCAGTGGCGCCGACTATCTCAGTGGCAGGCCACTATCTCAGTGCCATTAGGCCAACTATCTCAGAATCTCAGTGCCTATGCCAACTATCTCAGTGGCTGTAGGCCAACTATCTCAGTGGCAGGCCACTATATCTCAGTGGCTTTAGGCCAACTATCTTAACAATCTCAGTGCCTATGCCAACTATCTCAGTGCCAACTATCTCAGTGGCAAAGGCATCTATCTCAGCGCCAAAATCAAAAAACAATAAACAACTATTTCAAAGGAAGACACCGGCCCAGCCTCACTGAGACAATGTTTGCAGCCTGCGTGGAGGAATTTTTCATTGTTCAGTCAGAAGTTTGTGGCTGTGAGTGGGGGCAAAACGATAGACAATGCACACTGATTGATCAAATAAGCAACCATTTGCATCGATGACCCTTTTCCTCACCTTTCGGCCGCCTCTGCCAAAATCTTACACAAGGCAGGCGGATAGTGTTGGGCCCACCAACTGCGACTGCGGCCATTTTCTTGGCCTTCTATTGGCTGGTGCTCATGGGACTTGTCACACTGGTATTTGGCCAGTTCATTCACCAGCCATGAGCTGTTGCTCATGATGGTGGTTCGTTTTTTGAACAATTTGCCGCTAGGCGCTTTCAGCCCCAGCATGCATTGATCGAAATGCACTTTCTGAACTTGGCCATGAAGACTGATGTTCTCCACGCAGGGAAGTTTCCACGAGGTAGCGGTCCTGGGGTGTTCCAAAGCAAAAAACTTCTGGCGCTGAAGCTGCTGGTCCGCCACATCCATGGAGTGTTTCATGAAAACCTCGGCTTCATGCCACCTTCTTTGGAAGACCGCTGGATCCATCTTCTCGAAGTTTTTGAAAAGAATTTGTAAGCAAGAAAACATTGTGCAAGGCGGGCTTAATACACAGAAGTCCACCTCAAACTGCTTCAAAGCATCCAAACTCAATTGCCGGTTTCGGGCTTGCGTGAAATCCCAGCCAGTCAAAATGTCCAGGCTTAAGATGCAGTTTGAAGAGCAAATACACGGCAGCACTCGTGGGGGGCTGTAATATTCAGCAGCCACTTGTCGCTTCAGGCCAACCTGCATCAGATCCAAAGGGCCAGGCACATGGTGCAAAGTTCGGGCCTTGTCCTCAACGTTTTCAAGTACAAAGAAATCATCATCTTCAGCGCCGTCACCACCACAATCAGGGGGCAACTCCACCCCCATTGAGCTCCAGTATGACAGCAATGTGCTTTCCGGAACTGGATCAGGAAGAGGGCAGCCTGACAATGGGAAATGCCTGGGCTCGACATGGGCATTCTTCCTGCTGTTTTTTTGATTTTTGGCGGATGTTGCCCTTTTCTTCCTTTTTGGTCTTGGTCGAGTTTCTGTCGGGCTTTCTGCTGCAACAGGGGGTGGGAGCTCCGCAGATCCAAAATCACAACCATCGCTTTCCAGCTCACAAATGTCTGGCGGCAACTCCATGATGGCAATTCTCACCGGGCCATCAGTCTGCTAAGACTTGAAACCAAAAAATTCAGGATCATCATGTGATGGGCTGCGACTTTTACAAAGTATAGGGGCACTATCGCAGTGCCTATACGGGCACTATCGCAGTGCCCCTTCTTGGACACAACACGAATACTGACTATTGCGCAACCACCTGACTGGAATGAGCAATTAATCATGCTTTTAATGGCGGCTTTTTCCACCAACACAGACACCTCACATCATGCTTCAGGGCCTTTCCCCCAAGCCATTGAGCATGTGAAAACACCCACTTCGAAAAGCGTCACTTCGGACGCATCGCAAAACCCCACAGCAAGATTTGCCAACGAGATCACACAGTGTCTCCGGGGCGAGCTTTCCCACGCCATGGCTTCGGGTAGCCAGGCCGGAAATTGCCACATTTTTGGCAGCCATTTTTGAAGTAACATTTTTTGCAACCATACTGCGGCAGAGCTGGCACCACTGCAGCCTTTGCCTTTGGTTTAGGCTTTGGTGCTGCAGCCGCTGCTTTTGCTTTCACTTTGGCCTTTGGTTTGGCCAAAGCCTTCGATTTTGCCTTCGGCGCTGCTGCCTGAACAGCAACAGGAGGCTCAGATCCAGCTGCTTCACTTGCTTCTGGATGGTCAGGAGGATTTGCCGGCTGGACAGCAACCCTCGCAGCTGCAGGCCCCTCTCCAAGAACTGGTGCCTGATGAAGTTCTGAGCCATCATGATGGTGGCAATGTCTTTTGGCAGCCTGCGGCGTGGCTTGATTCAAGACAGCCCTTTTCCGTTCCATCTCACCAGGCACTTCACTGTCGCCCTCCTTTTGCTTGGCGTGGCTAACAAAAACTTCTTTTGGCCGTTCTGGAGCGAAATCCTTCCAAGCCACTTCTCCTGGCGCAGTCTGCAATGCCACCTCATGCTGCCGGAGAGTATATAGCCCCAGCCTCGCAGGAGACGGAAAATCAGCTCGTTCACTGCGATCACAAAGGCCTCTCAAGTAGTTGCTGCCATCATGCATTGCCCAAGGTGGCTGCTCAATCACATTGGCAGTCTTCCGGAAATGTTTCAGCTCCTCAGCTTTCAGGCAGTTTCGAGCTAAGGCAGTCGTTGGACCGGTTTGGCCCTGAAGAGCAGCCAACCGGGCAGAGGGCAAGAGCAACAGTGGTTGTTGCGAGAGCTCTTTGCTGTTCATGTCAAACTTGCACAGCAGGATGGCATCACGCTGCTGCTGTTCCAAGGTTCCTTCTCCCACATCCTGAGCTGGCGCTCGATTGGATTTCCGTTTTTTCTTTATGATTTTGTTTTTTTTTAATCCCACCCACCGCGGTCCTTCTCAATGACCCAGGTCTTGTGACCTTCATACTCCGGGAGATGGCAGCGTGGAACAATCCGTAAGCAATGGTTCACAGCAGGCTCCTTGTCAGTGATCGTCAAGCCCCCGACTGTTGTTGCCAATGGTTCCAGCCAGGCTTTGAAATCCCATGCTCCAGACAGAAGGTTGCATTCAATGTCCCTGCCAGGCACTCTTCGCATTGAAGAAATCACTTCCCTCTGGAATTCCTGCCGACAGGGGCTTCAAGACAGTCTTTCAAGACGAAACTGACAGTCATGTTTTTTTTCTTTACAAAACTACAGCAAAAAAAGTCAAATGATATTTGGCCGTTGGTCCTGGGGAGATTGAAGACCAGTAGCTTGATTCAAGCAATGGGCGAGCACTGAAAACCGTTGATCTATTTCACAATGGGTATGCCCTACTTTGAAAAAGCAAAACGAAATGCTGTCGCAAATGTTGGAGCAAATCAGGTGGGCAGCCCATTTGACCAACACTTGGTTACGGGTCTCACGACACGTATTGTCACTTTGGATGACAATATGCCGCGGTAAGTTTGATCCCTTCTCCCGCAACATTTCCGAAGCTCTCTCCAATGCCATACCTCATTGAGCAGACAGGGCAAGAATTAAAACATGTATACTGACTGATCATTTTAGGGGTCAACAAGAAGATACATGAGGTGCATTGGGCTGCTGTTTGCAGGCAAAATGCTCAAAACAGTGGCTTGGTTGTTGCTGTCCTTCTTGTCAACACAATCGGCCAGGTAGTACATTTCCGAAAGGCCAAAAAGAATAATGCCCACATTGTGAAGTGTGGGCCTCCACAACTTTTCTTCCAGTTTGGAACGAAGGGTTGGACCAAATCTCGGACATTTGAACTTGGCCTGGCCAAAAAAAAGCGCCGCAAAGCAGTCAGGGACTGCGAAGTAGTTTCCGTTTTTTGATGTTTTTTTTTGGGAAAAAATTGAACACCGAGCCTGGTCCATGCCGTCTACCTGCAGGTACAGGATTCTCTTGCTGGGAGGGATGCTCGAGTTGATTCGGCAGCTCATCTCAGACATGTAGGCCAAACGCCGGCCCTGCTCTCGGTCAGCAAAAACTTGCGCAAGGTGAGCGTTGTAGGCCTCTTGGATCGCATTTCGCTCTTCCTCAGTCTTCGCTTTCTGCCGGTATACGCAGTACTTCACACACTCAGCGCACCTGCTATGCTGACTTGCCCGGCGGATGCGAATGAAGCCCCTCCATTTTTCACGCCAAACCTTGTAGAATATGGCAGTCCCGGCTGGGTCTTCCAACTCAGCACTTGGCGTGAAATTGAACTTGTACTGCATGTAGAGGTCGGAGAGCCGGCAATGATTGATCCATTTTTGGTCTTCTCCTGCCTGCTCAATTGCAGCCACTGGGTGCCCTTTGATCCACTGACTATAATCATCCATCTCACAGGTGTCATTATCAGCGAGCACATCTTCCAAATCCACCTCAATCTCACCATCAACTTCTTCTGGCCCTGACAGCAATGCCCCTTCAGCCAAGGGCTCTGCGACATATTGGTGCAAGAAGGCAAAGAAGCTGTCTACAGATCGTTCAGCTGGACGATTGCGGTGTTGCCGGGTGCTTCTGCCATCGACCGGTGCTTCACGCGCACCAGACAGCACTGCACTGCTCAGCCTTCGAAGGAAATTCCGGGAAGCACCAGTGAGGAGCTGGAAAGCATTGAAGCAGACACTGTGGCCCAAGAAGTTGTACTTGCCAATTTTGCCAATGGATCCATCAGCTTGGACTGCCATCTGCTTGACCAAGTTGAAGAAAAATTTGCTGCGATCCACAGTGCTCAACGATTTCACCTTGTTGCGGAAATGCTCCACTTGGCCGGCTGCACTGGAGTCCACCCGGAAGGCTTGAAGGCAGTCAAACTTGCATTGGCAACAGTGCTCTTGCCACCTGCAAAGGGGAAGCTTCAAGAAACAAAACCTGCTATTACTGCAAAACCTGCTTATTGTGATTTTTTGATTTTTTTTTGGCATGCCCACCTTCCACACTGCATGCTGAACACATCGTCTTCCTCATCTTCCACAGCAGCGGGAAGCTGCAGGGACGTGTTTTCATTGCCATCGGCGTCGACAATTTGGCCGCCAAAGAGGTCAGCAACCTCCATCCCACCATCATCAGGCGGCAGCTCCACAAGGGCCATCCTTTGCCCTTGTGATGGTTCTTCAGACTTCGAATGGCAAATGGCTGCGGGCGTGTTGTGAAGATTTCGGTGCAAAAACTCATCTTGTTTGGCCACTGAAGTATATACAGGATCATGTATTAATTTGGTCCACAATGCAGGGCTGATGTGGGTGGCTCTGGGCCTTGTCCAGGAGTTTGAGGTGTTTATAAGCGCCACCATGCAGTTGGTTCCTGCATAGCAATTAGAAGATGTTAGAAGTCAACGCCAGAAGCACTATCACAGTGCACAAATAAAAGCAAGATGCTAAAGGTTGATCAAAGCATTGATAATTACATAACGGCTGTCAAAAGGCACTATCTCAGTGGTCCAGCCAATCAAGTCAAGAAAAATGACATGTAGCACTGGCACTATCTCAGTGCCACACTGGCACTATCTCAGTGCCAATGCCATAATGGTATTAGAACTGCACGAGGTTTTTAAGTTATTTTTTTTGGAAAAAGAAAAATGTAAAACAATCTGTGGAGAAAACGACAGAACAAGAATCCTTCTTACTAATACCGCGTTTTGACCACTGTACCATTTTATTGACTGTATATAGTTCAGCCTCGAGTTAGTGCCTTTGTGAAAGTAGCACTGAGATAGTGCAAATGCATCGCAGATAGTGTGAAACACTGAGATAGTGCGAAGCACTGAGATAGTGCCAGACAACATGGATCATAAACCTGGTATTCACCTGTCATTCGAAAGCTGATGTTGCACTCAGGATTTTTATTTCCATGGCAGACAGTTGGCCCAAAGAATCGGTGAAGATATACCATACAAGATGGAGGTAGTTCATGCCAATTCCTCTGAATCCAGCATCGGCAATGGGCAGCCTAAGGTACGGGTGCTGCCCAAAGCACTGGTGGTGAAGGTTGCCAAGGATGCCGAGGCCGTGAAGCCCAACATTGTGGATGAAGCAGCTTTTGGCTTGGAGAATGCCCGGGAATGCTTGCTGTTCATTGCGGCGCTCTTTACGGAGTTCAAGGAGCCAGCAAAATGCATTGCTCAGGCGATCGGGCTCCTGACAATGTTGAGGCATCATTTCGAGAACCAGGTGCCACTGACAGATGTGCATTGGGGCCCTTACTACCAATACAATGGAGCTGCAGCCCAAGCAAACATGCAAGAGAAGATCAGCACCTTGCCTGGCATGGATGTTAAGAGAGTTGTGGAGATAAAACTTGCAGAGTTGCGAGCAGCAACCCCATGGCTGAAGGATCTTGGCTATGGGACAGATGGTATCCCTGGTATTGCTTTTACCGGGGCTTGGGTATGCCTGTCTGATACAGTTGCTCATTTTGAGCATCGTTTGCGCCACATGTAGACGTGGGTCAGAGCGGATGGCTTGAATATGAAGGTTGAAAAAAAGAGGCCTTTCTGCATCAGTTTGCAACAACATGGTAGTGAAGAGGTTGAAGATGTTAGTGCAGAAACAAGGTTGCAACATATTTTGCAATGCTTACCTGTTTACCTTTCATTGCGGCGAGGCGTGCGCAATGGCACTCAACGGCTGTGAGCTCACAATTACCAGCATCTCC
>DF245193.1:0-19837 GCA_000507305.1 Breviolum minutum Mf 1.05b.01 | reverse complement strand
AGAAAACTGCTTGGGGAGCGCATGCGAAAAAGCGAAGCCCCAGCAGGTTTTAAAAATAAGCCTCTTCTAAGCGCGCTCCCCCTTAGCGAGGGGTCGGCGGATATGTATTGATTGTACCATAAATGAATGTAAATGGGGCACATTGGGGCACCATGCTGAAACAACTGTTGTTGCATGTTGTTTTTTGTTTTTGGAGGACATGGACGCTGCCACTGCACGGCCGGATTTGGTCACCTACAGTACAGTCATGAGCGCATGTGACAAGGCGCTGATGGAAAAGATGCCGAAGATTTCCACAAGAGACTCGAGAGAACAGATACCACAGTAGAAACAAAATATGTGTGCAATGATTATTTGTAATTAGGTCTTTATCGAGTCTTCTCTTCGTATGCAGTTGTCTAGACAATAGCATCCAATCGCTTTGTTCTGTGCGTGAAGCTCGTGTCATGTACACATGTCGGATTCCTTGGGTGCCAACGCAAGCTAGCGCATGCTACTGGTATATTGAATTGTTCTTGAATTGATCCTATCAAGGAAAGCAAAGTAAGTAAGTATCAATGTATTGAGGATAATTACAGTATGAGTATTTTCATGTATGAGTATCAAATAGCATCACTTCACATCACTTCTCTCTCTACATCTCAACTTTCTTTCAACTTGCAACTAGCATGACCTGAATCGTTTGATTTCCCAGGAGCCTATGCTGGTTGAAGAAATCCACAACCCCTTTCAAATTGGAACGAACACCATCACTACCGATCCTGTTTTTTCTCGGATTCTTGTAACTTTTATAACCATTGTTTGTGCTATTGTTCGGCTGTAGTGATATGAAAAAGCTCTACAATTCTATGAGTAGCATGTGGTGAAACGATTTGAACATCGCTCACTTAATCCACTGAAAAGTTTCTCAAAAAAAAATCCTGTGTGAGGCCTCCAACTGGGCTTTAGCCCTGCGCTTTTTTGATTCCCTACTTGCCAGCAGTATGGTTCCCGATGCAGCTTGCATTTCCAGTGCCATTACAGCTTGCAGCCGTGCTGCTCGATGGGAGTTGGCCGTTGGTTTTGTGGAAGAAATGAGGATAAGGCAGACATGATTTTGCATTAGTGACACCTTGTTCACTTGCTTGGAACTTAGAACGTAGGAACACGGGCCCCTTTTCCTTTCTTTTGCATATCAAAAAGCCTGGAGGCAGCAGATACCGGACCTGCACTGTCACAATGGTATCATCAATGCTATGGGCGTTGCCAAGCGATGGCAGGAGGTGGGAGAACAAAAAACGACATTGGAAAAGAAGGATCTTTTGGAACAGAGATTCAGAATGTTCTGACGTATTCTGACATATTCTGAATCTCTCTCTATATTAGGCATAATGATGTATCGGATGTACCATGTGTAAAGGTCTCCAGCACCAGTTTCTCCTTTTCTTTTGTGGCCCATGGCAGGCCCTGGAGTACTTTCATCAGCTATCCTCTACTGATGTGGTGAGCCACTCGTTGGGTGATAAAGTGGGTGGATTCAGGGTCGACAAGCCGCGATTCGCGTCGAATGTGCTCAGGTTATAACACCACCATGGCTGCCATGAGCGAAAGTCACCAGTGGCAAAAAGCCCTGCAAATCTTTGAGACCTGTGGATCTTTGGCTGCAGGAGGAAGCTTTTGGGTGATAGCGGATAAAGTTTTGAACAGCTTCAGGTTGCTGAGTGTGTGAACTTCCGGTATAGGAGTCTTCATGCAGATGTCTCTTCTCACCAACAGGCCCTGCAACAGGAGAGCATGACCACTTGACTTTCAACAGAGTTGGACCATAACTTCGATTTTTCGATTGTCTTCCATGCAAATAAGTTCAAATAAGTATGGACATGCACTGACAAAATGTACTGTAATCATCTATTGTTGAATTATACATATCATGTACCGGCTTTTTCCCAATCATATGAAACTGACCTGATCTGCTTCTTGATTGTTTCCCCCCCTTTTATTTTTTCCCAAGTTTTAGTTGTCTGGATTGATCGTCATGCCTTGGTTAAGGTTCCAATTCTGGACGTCCAAATGTCATCAGCTTCAACAGTGCAATCACTGCATGTTGGATCGATAAGACGGAAGATCGTTCTGACTTGGCCAAGCAGATCCAGGTGCGCCAAAAAATGGTCAAGATTTGGATAGATTTGGGACATTCCAACACAACCATGATATGTTTTTTCGTTTACAAGGGACATGAGATTCAGACTTCCACTGACAATAATTATGGGAAACACCTGGGAACTGGAAGAAATCTGTTTGAACAAATATATGTGCAAATGTCATTGATTCATTGATGATTGTACAGGGAAGATGCACCTTGAAACTCCATTGATCTCATCCTGTCATATCCTGTCAATACATCCACATTTTCTTTCAGATTGGAATGTAGAAACTGCAGGTCCTGAAGGGAATATCACTGGAATCACTCGGATATTAAGTAAGTATCAGCAAGGAGAGTGAAGTCCGCAACATGTATGCAAATGTACTGACACAAGGACCCATTCACCAAGTCTTGCTTCATACTTCAGCTTGTCTACGTGACCATTTCGAGGGTCTACGCAGCACCATTTCTCGTCAGTTTTATACCGACCGGAAGCGGACAGAGCTTCCTACAAAAGAACAGCTTGGTGGGAAGTCTCGTTTCTTCTGTCAGATGAACATTTGATGTAACATACATATGCACGGCACTTTGACAGAAAAAGGGGTGAGGAGTCATCGGTTGAGCTATACATTTGATTGGATCTGGCCATGTCGCCATGTTTGGGCAGAGATGACGCGTCATGCAGAAAGGCTCCAGCGAAGCTTGGCGTGTGACTTTTGCAGAAGAAGATCGGATGTTTGAGGGCATTTTCCGTGTCTATGTTTATGCATGTTGCCGAGTTGCCAAGATCAAAATGAGTCAAGTCAATCTAGTCAGGAGGAATCAAAACATGATGCCGTACTTGCCCAGAACCTTGTAAAACAATGGGGCCCCCAGAAACAAAAGCTTCGGAGTTCATCACAAGTAGTGATGATGCATGACCGGAGATGTTCAACGGATACTTAGCGATGAACGTAATGACGAACCTGTTTGTCGTCAGCCAATCTGGCAACCTTTCATGTTTTTTCACAATAATCATACTACCATAGATTCTAATACCGCTTCATCTATTGATTGCGACTAAGAAATGGACCATCTCTGGCGGCAAGAGGCGCGACGGGATAGGACCACCATGGAGCATGGTGGATGATAGATGGAGAGCTTTGCAAAAAAAAAGTTGAACCTATAAATTTACATCTACAAACTGCAGCCTGCATATACCATGGCTTGGCATCGGCCGAGGCCAGCCACATCGAGAAGTGCAGGTGCCATGGCTTGTTTTCTGCAACAATTTCTACAATCCAGGGTTGGTGCGTCGAAGGCAAACATGCAAAATCTGTATCCGTGTAAATAGATTACACATATAATAGATTTAAACAATATCATGCAATATCAAGACATAAGTATTAGATACTGCATGTAAATAGTCATATACATACAATCAAGAACAAATCTCACTTCCGGATAAAATTTGGAATTGATTTTGTGTCTCATCTTTGGCTTCCTCAGAAACTGTGAACTCTCTGTCATCTTGACATGTTGCGGGGCAAAATACTTTGTGCTTTGGTTTTGCCCCTGACAAGATGAAGAGGAAAACAACTTGAAATGTTGAAGAAACTTCTTTAGCATCGTTTTGCAATAACCTAAAGATACATCAGTTTTAAACATCAATTTTTCAAACAAAGTCGAGAGGTATTGGAAATTCCTTTAGTTGTTGTGAGGCGCAGAGCCGTGGATCGTGGCCTTGCAGAGTTTAGACTCTGTCAGACATCAATTGATAGATGCTCGTACCAAGTGGTCAGGAAGCAAAAAAGGATTGGAGTTCTGGTAGAAGAATTATACTTCTACTAGGTGCTTCAAATATTTTCGTATTTTCATCCCTTACTTGGGGGAAATGATCCAATTTGACGTGCATATTTTTTCAATTGGGTTAACACTTGGAAATCCACGAACTAGTCTTCACACGCACGCTACATGTGACACACAGGAGTTAAGACAGTTGTTTCGTGGCAGAGTAGTGTGTTTTGAATGATTTGGGTGGTCGCACCCAATTTAGGGTTCTTTTCGGAGAACTGACAACTTGACAGGGGATCCTGAAAGTAAGTACTGTATGGATCTGTATGGATTATGTCATTATGTTGATCAACTGTCAAAGCTCAACATGGCCACATGCACAACAAGCCACAACATTTGGTGGTTGATGGTGGCTGAAAGTCCGCAAGAGTGGTTGAGCTGAGGAGATAGACGTGACTTCTCACAACAATGTGATCAACGCTTGCAAGAGACTGGTGAAATGCATGTCGGGACAGGAGGGGAAGGGACGAGGAACTGAACGGAAAAGTCTGCATGCCCATTCATCCCTGATTTAACCTTTAGGCTTCACCTAGTCAAAGGTACATCCATACAGAACGTCAGAACGCAAACTCATATCTGATTATCATTTGGTAGTGTAAATTTGAAACGTGGAAAGCTATTGGAGGCAGAAGGGCGTGGTTCCCATGAGAAAAGGCATTGAGCAGTGGCGATTCTTGACCAACGCATGTTTTACATGGTAAAGTCGAATCATTTGCTGTTTCCTTTCAGAAAGGCGCAAGACATAACAAATCTTCCACTATGTTGACGTTACAAAGGAAGACTAATCATATCCGGGTCCTATGATATCAAACAGAAACTAGTTGGGCTCGTCTCCCAACTTGCGGCAGATCCTAGATGCTAATCAATGCTAAGGAAGATAGCAATGTGGCAACGAACAATTGGTCTCCTGAGTGCTGCCAACATGCAATTGAGTCTTGCAGACTTGGAAGTGGAACTGGAACTGTTCCAACTGTTGTTTGACTGCTCCTGAAGGTTTGATTTGAGTCGGGACTTCCTTCCTTCCTGCCTTCCTTCCTGTCTGGACCTGTCCACAAGTACATTTTTTTATTGACTGCTATCTAGCTGTACTCACATGTTTGGCTTTGTTTCTATCATCTTGTTCCACTCCGCTTCATATGAATACGTGTATATGATATATACATGTATAATGTATATGAATGTGTATGTATGTATATATGCAGGTCGCGACCAACTGATTTTGAAAGAGGCTTCACGTCATGTCCAACTGAGGAATACGGTGACCTACAATATGACCTTGGGAAGCTGTGCCAAGGGATCTGCATGGCTCAAAGCTTTGCATCTCTTCAAAGAGGCCTCAGTACTAAGAGTTGTACTGGAAAACTGTATAAAGAGACGGTTCTTCCATTTTTTGGCATCAAACCCGTCCACCCATCCACCACACATGACATGTTAATTCATATCAACTTGATTTTTTTTGGTGATACTTGCACATTGTATTTGGTTCATGCATCTTTAGTGAATTCCAGAATGATGGAGCTCCTTTGTCGCTTCAGCTGTTGTTTATGGTGTCATATCCGAGTTGATTCAGGCTCCTCAACCAAATGCTGTGACATATGGTACTCTCGCTTCATGTGGTGGGTGGCAGCATTCATTGATGCTCTTAGGCTGCTGTGTTTGTCATGCTGGTTGAAGTAGTTGACTGCTGTGAAAGCAACAAAACATATGATAAATGAGATCAGAACATGCTGGTGGCTGGTCAGTGGTACAGAATACCTCAAGGCTGCGGGGAAGGTTGCAGCATTTCCATTTGTTTCCATGGATTTCCAATGAAATTGGGACTAGTTTTGCTGTCCTGGCATGCAGGGGAGGCGAAACAACTACGACTACACAATTTAGTGACTTGCAGCTCCTGCATCTCTGCATGCGAGTCTCATGACCAGAATAGAGGATGGTTGAGTTGTTTGTGGTCGAGAGAAGTAAAACACATCGTTTCCAGTACTGAGAAGTAGGATGTGACTTAAGACTTTGCTAATTACAGCAAAACTTTATATGTATTCTCACACTTTTGTGAATGCCCCCCTTGAATTGTCTTCACCTTTATCAATGGATCATCATTTTCTACCCGAGCTGAGGACAGCATCTGAATGGCAAACAGCCTTGATCCTACTATGGGAAGTGGTCCAATCTCCACGCTTGTCTCCTGATGTCATCATTGTCAATTCAGCCATTAGTGCAGCTTAGGTTGCAGTTGACAAGCAAGCAAACATCACTTGTGTTAATAGTTGTTAATTAAAGGCAATGAATATTGTGTGGATCCAAGAAAACTTGCATGCCGGGCCCCCCACAAAAGAGTTTCTAACAATGTTCCCTTTCAAAAGCTGGCGAAAACGCAGGTTGTGAAAGGTGATAGGGATTGAGCTCAATATGATTAGAATAGAATCCGAATGGGTATTCAACAAAGCTCACTATTTGGCAACCTCTATGGTGGTTTTTCAAACTTGAAGAGGTGTTAGTGAAGTCTCCGGCCATGATTTACATATGGACTCTACATACAGCTTCCTTTATGTATAGATTTTGTACGACCCTGAGACCACGTAATTTGCCAGATGTCGGAGACTACTTAATGAATATACTTCGGAAAGTTTGGGATCTGAATTAGAAAATGTACGAACATGTCAGAAGCCGAAAATATCGAATCATATATGCGTGTATTATATACTACTACCCAATACATAACCATAAAGTGCACGTAGATGTTGAGAATTCACACACACACACATATCAACCTCACATCTCAGAATTATAAAGAGTTGTTTACTAATGGCCATGCTGTAGCATATTATAGAAATACATCTTCTGAAACATCAGCAATATGGATCAACATTGTCAGAGGCATGTGAAGCTTCATCTCAATGGGAAGATGCACTGGTACTGCTGGGAGAACTTGCAAAAGTGATGGTTCAACCTACGTGTGGCTGCCCAGATTGGTGAGTTGACGTGCAAGACTCGTAAACAGGGGACTTGTAAGTTGTAAGGTATCGTTTTGGCTTCATCCAAAGAAGACTTGAACAACTTGGATTAACTTGGATTTATGTGTTTCCAAGGTTGATTACCTACAATGCAAGCATCAGCGCTTGTGGCAAAGCCTCAAGATGGGAGGTGGTGACGCTTTTGATTACTGAGATTGAACTCCAGGACGTGATGCCAGAATCTTATCTTCAGATGCGTCCCCCCCAGTGGCGCAGAAGTTGCTTTTTTCTACCATTGATTATAGTAATTACGTAGATCGCATACCAAGCTTGTAGGAAGTCTCATGTACAAAATGACTGTTGCATCATGGTACATCAATAGTAACGATACATTTGAAAGGGCGTGAGAACTTCAGCTTTTGTGTCTTTTCTTTCCACATGTGTTTGGACTCAGAGTTTTTTTGGGGGGGATCGAGCTGAGGACACAATCACATATAACTCCGCAATGAATGCCTGCCGGATTGTGGAGAACTGGACTATGGCCTTAGCACTTTTGAGAACAATCAGCACAAAACATCTTCAGACTGATACGGTGCCTTGGCCAATTTTTTTTGGTATGTTCCCTCTTTTGCAGTAACATGGTAACATGATAGAACGCAACAAATGAAGGGAAGGTAGAGGATTCGCAGTAACATGGTAAAGGACAGTTCTTCGGATTTCCCAGATCTTGGGAAACTTCCGTCCCAACAACTTGGTTTTCAGGTTTCATATACCGTGGCCATGAGTGTGTGCGAGAGGGCTGCACAATGGGAATATGCTTGTGAACTTCTGCAAGCTCTTTGGATCTCAATGATTTTTTCAGACCTCCGGGAAGAGAAACTGTCTTTATTGAAATGTATGGAACATGCATAAACATGCTAGAACTATAGTTATACTCACAGCATTTTGGATCCGCAGATGCATCCAATTTCTGGGAATTTGCAACCTTCAGTCGTTTGTATTCAGACCTGCAACATTCGCACTGGCCATGGCGACTCGTTGAAACGTCCTGAGGTAGAATTCGGAGGCTCTAAGTCTAAAATGCAATTCGAGATCCTACAAACTATGAATGAGATTAAATGAGCTTACAATTCCAGAAAATTCTGAGATGCTAGACAAATCGCAGATTGCTCATGACTCATGAAATCAAATTGGAAACCAGTTGCACCAGACATACCAACACCAATAGACAAAAAGAATGAGAACCAATGAATACCTACGATTTTTGCCGAGCCTGCAGTTCTCGGATTCCATATCAGGAAATGGACTCGCTACAAGTTGAGGCGAATCAATTGAGACTTGGACGGCCAACCATTTCAATACGTTGCATGATTCAGCATTCTAACTGCATGCAGTATTGGATTTTTTACCATTGAAAGAGTACAGCTGCCAGAGAGTGTACCCCAAATTTGCTATTGCACAATTCCAGTACTTTCCAAAAATAACTCACGGTGGATCTTTTACTTCTGTTGACCTGACCTACAGCTTGAACATGACATCAGGACGTGTAATGCTGTGATCAGCAGTTGTGAGAAAGCAGCAAAGTGGTGCCTCAGACGTCATCAGTTGATTGCTGCAAGCTTTCTATACACACCTTTTGCCTTGGAAAAATGGCATCGAGAAACAAACATATGTATCAATTGGAGCACTTATGAAGTCTTAGAGGACACGAGTATGATGTACTGTATGCCCAGGTCCGTTTTTCTTTTTTTTAATCCTGCTGTTTCTTCAACTAAGGGAAGAAGCTTTGCTGCTTTTGGAAGATGCAACTACACGAAGAGTCTCATCTCAACGAATAGACATTGATTGGCAGAACAATTATCAAATGACATCAAAACATATGCCTTGAATTGGAGAGGACACACGCGACACAGGCACACACCGATTTGCCCATGGCTAAAGCCCACGATCTATATATGTGCATATTTGATCACATTTGTTCAATTCATATTCATTCTTCCCTGATTTGGTGACTCTCCAGCTCTTAACGCTGGTGATGTATGAGTACACATTGGAAGATGGATTTACTATGATCTACTGTGTGTGTACACTTCTGGTTTGAAATATCGTAACAATGGGGGGGGTCTCTCAAAAGCAAGGATTCATGGACGTGATTGCTTTCAATGCAGCCATCAGCGCATGCATTAGTGGTCGCTTGGTGGCGACTGGTTGTACTGTACTATCCCGTACCTGAACCTAATGTTTCCATTGCTACTTGTGCTTGATCCGAGTCTCACCTAGATATGGAGCAAAACATTGGACTGATGAAGATGATCCGGGATCCTGATTGTCAACATGGATATCGAGAAAATGATAGCAACAACATGATCACAATTATAGTCATGTTGGTGGTACTTAGTTACCATTCCAAAATTATGTTCTCAATGCCGTGAGCTGCAAGAAAACGTCAGAAACACATGAAACCACTCTGCACTCTCAACTAAACCACGGCGTGTGTGGTGGACAGATTTACATGTGGATAACATGGCTAACATGGGCCAACACGTTTACAGTACAGGTCAGTGGGATGTTGCCCTGTGCCTGTTGAATGAGATCACCCAGAGACAACTTCAGGCCACTGTGAGCCATGGAAGCAGTTGATTGGGCTGAGGCCAAAGTCATGGTACAGGAAATGTCTTGAAAGAGGTTGAGGAGCTGCAACCATTTGATACCACTCAATCCATGAGTGAAGTGGAACATACATGGGACTGTTCATATTCATATTCTGTTTGTTGAGAAATCGAAATCATGTCGCAGTGAAAAGGTCAAGTATGCTGAAAACGTGTACCAGTTTTAGCTCAACAGACTTCAGGAGGACCTTCCTTCCCCTTCCCGGGATGGTTTGCATGTTGGGCAAACCTTGCCGAGGATATCATTTACCTCTTGCATTAGCACCTTTGAACGGGCTTCCCCTCCATGGCAGATGGCTTTGGCCTTGTTGCAAGAAATGTTTCATTGTGGACTGCGCCCAAGTATTGTGACCTACAATTCTGCCATTAGCGTTGCTCGTACGTAATGATGAGAACTCAGCAGTTTTTTTAGAAAAACCTTTTTAGGCAGTGGTCTGAAGATCCGTGTTTCAGTTTACCTAGCCAGAACAGGATGTTATATCATTGATGCATCTTGCATCTCGCCTTTTGTACCCCCCCAGTGAGGTTTGTGAAAAAGCAGTGGAATGGAAGCAAGCCATTGCAGTGCTCCAGCTTTTAAAGTCGGAGCATAGCGAGCTGGACATTATCACATACAATGCTGTCTTGAGTGCGTGTCAAAAATCTGCCCAGTGGCAACGTGCTTTGTTGTTCTTTGCAGAACTTCAAGAACAAGGTTTGGAACCTACCATCATCACATGTGACTTGCCATTTTACTGTCGGTTTCTTGTTGTCTTTGTTTTGGAATGACCCAAATTTGGTGTTTGTCAACTTTTCATAATATTCCTAAAGGAGTGTGTTTGTTCATTTTGTTTCATATTAGCCTAAGGCAACGCGTCCATCAGTGCCTGTGAAGAGTTTGGCCAGTGGACCCAAGCATTGTACCTGCTTTCACTGGCAGAGTCCATGGACCTTCAAATGATGATGAGTTAAGGTGGTGTGTCTCAAAAATTGTGGGATTTGTGTAGCCATTTTTTTCTTTTCTTGACCCTACCCAAGATGAAGTGATTTCATGGGTGTATGTTGTGATTTCGTGATGCACTTTTTGAGACACATCCAGTTGAAGATGTGGTGCGATGGGATGCGGTGGGTGTCTTTTGTCGCTCAGCCTGGCACCTGGGTATTACATAATTCATCATAATTCGCGGATCCAATGTAAATCAACGTGATGTAACATTGACTCTAGCCGGGAACGTTGACAAGATGCTTCAATATAGCAAATGGTCGATACCGTAGATATTAAATGCCCAGAAATTACGTTTCTATAATTTTGTAATTTCATTTTCCACAAGAAACTAGTTGTCTCAACTCTGTTGCAGATTCTGCTTGGGCTCTCAGAGTGCTCTCAGCTCAATTCAAAAAGTCTTGCAACGGTGGAATGAACGAGTGATGTTTTGATATGGATTTTTGAATGGCGTTTGATTAGTGTGGTCAATAGACCTGGATTCTATTTCGGGTCATCAAACCGCCTTGGTTCAGCTAAACAGGAACATATTTTGGAGACAACTCAAAACTGAGGATGTCATTTCATTCAATGCTGCCATCGGGGCTTGTGAGAAAGCATCCCAATGGCGAGAAGCACTCCACCTCTTTTTCCAAGCTGCTTGGTGGCAGCCTTCTAACCTTTGGATTCACAGCTATCATTGGTTATTCTGACATGGTTGTGCTTGAAAGGGTTAATTAGATATTTTTTTGTTTATACAGTACTTTTAATGGGAATTGCATGGATTGAGATGCCCTAACCATAGCATGGTTTGAATACTCTTGAATTCTGTTGGAAGAATATGGAAACAACATGTGGATGTGAGACTAAGGCTTCCACGATAGCGAATGGCAATACTATCACCTCTGTGACGATTGCATTATCAAAGTCCATGCAATGGATCTTGGTGATGCAACTCCTTGAGGATGCATTTTTGAGGCTGAGCATTTTGCAAAACAAATCCTATCCCCGAAGTGAGCGGATGATTCTCCCAGATTACATTTGTATCTATAATGTATCTATATATTTTATTGGATATATTTTCCCAATGACTTTTCCAGTTTGCTTCTGTTTAGCTTTGGCACCCCCGCTTCTGGAGGCAAAGTCGACCCAATGCCATTGCTTATGGGGCGCTTTTGCAGAGTTTCTCACCTTGGATTTTAGGGTATGGCCAAGAAGGAATCGGACAAGTTGTTTTTCAGACCATTTTTTTTCCTTTTCAGAAGTGGAGGTGAATTGATCTAGCAGACTAAGAATAAAGCGAAATATTTCAATGCAAGTAGTTGGAAGCTGCTTCTGTCTATCCAGTAGGATGCTTGGGGGTGCCTTCGCACAACAATTGGACAAAGCAGTCATACAGGATGTAATACATGCTGGTATATTCAGATATATTTAGACTATCAAAGATACGTCTTCCAGCATCACATATGACATATGATATCTGAAACAATGATACAATCTTATCCACGTTCTTGAAACCTATATTTCTTATACCAGATGCCGAGGTTATGAAATTGCCGGCAGTGGAAGCGATCATGTTTTGTGGATGCTGCAGAAGGATGCTGTCAGCCAACTGGAGAATCATGCAAAAAAACAGAGCGTCTGGAAAGTTGCAAGACTGTGGGATGCCAATGTCAGATGATTCCACACAGTTTGATTTAATATGAATTTGGTTCATCCCAAGTGCGATCATGATAAATTCTGAGCCAATTTATGGAACAACGACATACAACTCACCAAATCCTCAAGCTGCCAAGAAGTGGATTTTGGGTGAATTTCCTTCTGCCTTTGGCAGGCAGAAATGCAAGAGCAACGCGTTGCACCTGGAGTTGACACCTTTCGTTGCTTAGTAGAAATGTGTTGTAGAAGGGGTCCACCGGGTGGGGGGGGTGGTAACCCAATGAAGACGATAATCTGATACAGTTTACAGGTCTTCGCAGAATTCTTGGATCATCAAACTTCTCTATACTGTTGATGGTTCAGAAATCCCATTCCCAACCACCGGTTCGATGTATAAAAACCCTGTAAATAATAGGATAAACTACCAAGCTCAACTGGTGATCATGAGCCGAATCTGAATCATCAACAGAATCGCCTTGAGGTGCCTTGATCCAAGCGCAAGCTGTAGGAAGCCACTGGCAACGTGTGATTACTTTTCTTGAGGCGTGATCGTGGATTGAGGATTCTAACATCTCTAATGGTGCCAAGGGTAAGGTGAGGTTTGTTTTTTTGGTGGTACTACGCAACTGTATAATGTTTTGAAGGGTCTTGGGATTGGAAATGTGTGATGACTCTATAGATGTAAGTCTTCGAACTCATCAAAGGATGGAGTTTCTCATGCGCTTTGTCATCCTGACAGGAAATGCAAGAGATGGGTCTTGGACACGATAGCCGCCTGGTCAACATCCACCAAACATGAAAATGTTTGGAATGGGATGGAATGGACTGGAAGATTTTGCTGGACCCTGTCAAAACCAAAATGGGAAATGCTTTTAAGGTCAGAATTTTCACTTATTAGTTTTCTGAAAGGTGAGTGGTCCTATTAGATCCTGTATTGATACTGCTTGATCCGTAATACGAGTACCGTAGATATGTATACCCGTTGAATGGATTCTATGGATTCTCTGCAACGAGTCGTGACCGTTGGTTGGTCGTTGGAGTTGAGGTGAGACCTTGAGACTTTCCATGGAGGTTCTTATACAAAAACCAGAGGCCAAATCAGATGCCCTGCGATTGTACCGCCAGGCAGCTTATGAAAACCCGATTTTGTTCAGGAAGTGATGGTCTCATGTTGAGAGGATGAGGGACTAATGGGAAGTTTATGAGAAGGGGATGAAATATATCAAAGTATGTTGTGTCACACCATTTCAAGTGGTGCAGGATTTTTTCGATGTGGCAGGAACATGTCCAGGCTGATCAGCAAGCGTTACTTCAACTTCAGATCGAATTTGACCAAACATCATTCAGAAGGAAGCGACCAAACGGTCCATATAACCTCCCAAACCGGGGTGGGGGTTGGGCTATGAAGCTGTTTTTTTTCTTAATGCTATGATATAGCAATACTGTAGATATCAATAACCATAGTTGTGATACACAGTGTGCATATATTGTAATATATTGTCATAGACTATCGATATCTTATGAAAGTTAGATGAATTTTTAGCCCCTTCAGCCGCCAGGTTGAAGGCCAGCAGCTCAAAAGGCCTGCGAGGCGGGGGTTGTGAAATGCAACATCATGACATTCACAAAAAACAGTACTAGTGATACATGATACTAAATATAGACAAAGATACAACCTATCTATATAATATATATCATTATATGTATATATGTATGCATATCTTTGGTTTATCTCATGCTTATCTCTATATTTGTCAGGCTTTTTGACATGCCTTTTTTGAATTGAATCTGACTCTGGTACACTCTGAGGCCATCTACCATTCGGAAACCGATGGAAGCCGCGAAAAAAGACGGGCAGATTTGAACAGATCACGTGGTGCCTGATGTGAAATGTGGCTTTATGATATTATCTTTGAGGATGGGCTGGAAACTATTGATATCCAATGTTTTGATATGTTTTGATGCTTGACACACGAAACATATTGATCATCTACTAGGGCATCACCAAATTTGTGGTTCCTTTGGTACCTTAGTTTGGGACCAAGTTCTATTGAACAGGTACCCATTTTCCCCATTTGTTTAAAGCGGGAACAGAGGTAGAAAACTCAGATTAGGCACAAGTGAAGCATTCGGATGCCCAGTAGCTTATGGATGCGATAGATTCAATATTACTATCAACTATCAACATCAAGAAGCATTAAACGATGGAATCAATCCATATTCTAAAATCAGCAAACCATTGATACGCCATGTCAACTTGAATTCAAGTTCCCTGTTTTTGCGGCCTCCCCCATCAGAACGCCAAGGCAACGCGGGACAGCGACCCCAGTCGCTGCCAGGGGTGAGTCGCCAACGGCTTCAGGACAGGGATTACATTTGGATACCATGAAATATCCTTTCGGATTATGGACCTTATGAATTGAATGTCTTTTTGTGGGTGAGCCGATTTTTGAAACACACCTACCATGATGACGAACTGATAATGCAAAAGAGAGTTGACATGTTTTAACATCAAGTGTTTGGGAGACCAAAGTCACCAATAGTTCTGTCCATGCCATAATTTGAAGAAGTAGAAGCTAAGCTGGTGATGTGCAAAACTGAAAGAAACATGAACTTGCTGAAACATGAAATTGCTGCCTTCTTGGTGTTGGGTTTGCGTTCAGTCTTGCATGTTGATCTTACTTTGCACTCCTGGTACACGATCTAGTATAGACTTGCAACATCAACCAGCCATCATGATCGATCGTTTTTGAATGACCAAATATCACTCTCCTGTTCGGAGCTACTGGGTGATTGATTTGGCTCTAGATAGATTTTGTTGTCATTTCTCGTGGACAGCCGAAATCAGCTTTACCAAGGGCCACACATTGCAACACAAACAGTCAGAATCTAATGTACCAACATATTTGGGAACACTACAACATACTACAACAATGACCTGGACATGGACACTTTGGATACTTTGTACTGTAGGCAAGTCTCACGTGTTCCTTTTGCAGGAAGCATAGTCACCAATGGTACCAACGATGTGAATTGAGACAAAAGAAGCAAGAAGTTGAACAAACATACTTTGCACATCTTAGCACCATGACAGCCATGACCCTCAAGCTTGTCGCTGCAGCGGTGGTCCCCTTGGTGCTTTGCACAGGCAACGGCGTTCTATTTGAATCGGATAGGTCTGTATCTTCCCTTGGTGAGACTGCAAATTGAAAGGTGATGTTGCCGTTGATTTGATCCTTCTACATCACTTATCAATCTCATCTTGAGTCGCTTCCGAAAATGCTTCATGTTTTTTTGTTGATTTCCTTGCTGTGATGGATACCTTCTTCCTGTATTTTTTGTTGAATTTTTGAATGACAGAACTTCCAGGAACTCCCATCCTTCATCCAGGTCCGGTCTCCACTTTCTTGAGCGGGAAATTGGCATCTCTCCGTGGAGCCTTGCTGTGGCGCTACTTCCTTTTCCAACTCTTTAGGTGCCGTGCGAAGATGTCGAGGGCATAAGCCAAGTGGATATGACTGACTACACCATCATTGCCTTATTTGACCTGATTTTTCAGAGAATTTCAGAGAATGCAAACTGGTCTGATCAGAATCTCAGAAGCAAGGTTGAACAGGTTTGATCTTGTGAGTGATTGATGCACCCTAGATTCAGACGATTGCTTTGCCAAAAAAAGGCACAAAGCTCAAATTCACACGTCACTTTTTTGGCGGAAAAACATTTCTCCCAAGCCTCCCATGACATCGGATCCCCTTGGATTCGATGGGTCACATTTGTGAAGCGTTTTTTGGAGGCTTTGGAGGCTTCCAGCTGGTCCTGAACTTGAACATCAAGGTCAGGGGTGGCATGGAAAAAACGCAGATCATGAGAGGAGCCAAGTTGAATTATTGGGTGAACGGATTGGTTTTTTGGTGGTAGATGATAGATGTGCGTGGACTCCGGAAGGGATTTATTTGTGCAACACTCTTGACTTCACGCCAATTTTTGCAGGTTGGACGTGTAATCAACCCTCACTGCATCCAGGATTTGAAACAATTTGAATAGTTTTGATAGACTGAATGATTCAGTCAATTTGACATGATATTTATTTATGATCCACATCGTCCACAAACAAGAGAAGGTCGGCATTTGCTGATCCTGGGCAGTTCCGTCGCAAAAGGCGAAGGCGCCGAGGTGCGCATGTTGCTCTCTCCCAAGGGTTTGATTGCAGAAACCAAAAAAACATAGAACTCAAAAATCTTGTCTGACAACACCAGACTTTTTGAAGTTGCTTTTTTTTGAATGTTCAATGGTTCAATGTTATGACATCCCAATATGTCGTTTTTTCATCTCCCAATTTGGAAGTGAGGCTGGTCCAGCCCCAAACTTGGGTTGGCCACAACGTTTGGATCGAGCGTTGCAAGAACGGAGCAATGTTTGGAAGACACACCTTCGAGCTGTGGAATACACGACGTGATTTTGGCTGCAACAACATAATGATTTGATGAAGAAGACAATGTTATTGATGAATGTTGATGATGATGATGATGAGGAGGAGGATGACTGCAGCGAGAATAGCAGCATCGCAATGCTGATGCTCATAAAGCTTTGAATCCAAATCATCCACACGTTGGAGTCACCACTTCGACTGCCCAGATCACAGCTTTGGTATGAACTCGTCATCAAGAAGACGACGCCGGAGGAATGGAAACACTTCAGTTTCTTGGATTGACAAACACAACAAAAAAAAACATCACAGCACACCTTTGTGAAACTCGAAGCTTACTCGCTTGGTGCATCCGTTTTTCCGTTTCTTTTGTCCCTTTGTTTGTTGCCTCCATCCTATATGACTGCGCACATTTGATAGCATGGAGTGTCTTAGGTGTTGTGGTGATCTCCTTGTCAGTCAATAACGAGGGCTTTACCTTGACAGATGATGCGACAAAGTTGAACGAGATTAAGGAGCACTTTCTGAAGCACATGAGGAGCGGGGTCGTGGACTTCCAGGGAAGCAACATGACTTCGATACTCAGAAAAGATAATGACTAGTACGCAGTGTTATGAAGATGAGTCGCTTAGGGTGTGAATTCTATTGAAATCTATTGAATTTTTGGGCCCCAAACTACCAAGACCAGACTGGGGGACTAACATCTTACAAGAACTATTGACAGATTCACGGGATTTCTTTTGTGTATTCAGGTATTTTTTTTGTGTATTATGATATTTTATGGACTTGATTCTTATGCTTCATGAGATTTAGACGCATGAGACGGATCGCCAGGTTGACCACCACCGAGCTGCGACGAAGATTAGCTCCTGAAGCACGCTTGGTCTTGGCTGGGCCGTATGCCAACAACGGCTATACCTTGATGCTGGTCATGTAGACCAAGGATGTTGACAAAGGAAAATGACTCCGAAATTCCACTTTTAAGATCTTTTAAGTTTGTTGCAGCCTTCATCTCAACTAAACAAGGAATTTTCCTCTCACAAAAGTTGAATTGAAATTTGAAAAGTTGGACCAAGGGATCAACAAGGGGGTCACTTTGACAGCTGGAATCAGTTGAGTTGGTGAAATCGGCCCGTGAACCAAGGAAGCACCTCGATGTTGTTCACGAAATCAAGAAGGAGATGTCGCAGTGGCAGGAGGTGATAAATTTTTGTCACACGGATGTGAGAAGCTTTATAGATGACATGGTAGAAATGGCATGACATATTGATGGATAATTACTCGCAGTTTCTTTTCCTTTACTTTGCCAATTTGAATTTAGTTGACTGGATTAGCATGATGTTGGAACAATTTGGTGCCAGACTTTTTCATGAAGAATTGTAGCGTCACAGTATGTCATTTTGGCTCCAAAGCTCAGTTTTTTTTGTTCACTTGATCTCCAGTGCAAGTAGCACTGCCACTTGAAAAAGAGGTCTCGTAGAATTTTGCATATCTAGGTATGGTAGGTGGTTCTCACACAGCAACAAAAGGTTGAAGAAGCTTATTCTCATCAGATAGCTTGCTTGTCAATACTGTTTCTGCCTCGAGAGATCAATTCAAGACACGGCAACATCTTGGCAGGTGAGCTACTTTATTGATTTGATGCAGGAGATCCGACCCGGTGCATCACGGCTCTTACCTGGGATGTCGCGCCAACATGGGATGAATTGTTACGAAAGGTGAGAGAAATAGAGTCAAGCATTTGAGAAGTAGATAGAGAAAATGGATGAACATTGTATAAAATGGTGGTATTCAAAGCCACAGGATGTTTTGAAGAGCCCAGCGGGTCCAGTGTAGGATTCCACTGAAAAACATGCTTTCAGAGTTGTGTCCCTCCCTCTGTCCTTTACAAGTCTCGCAGCTACTGTTGATTGTTTGTAATCCCGCACTAGCCATGTATGAAACCTATGTAGTCTGTAACTACATAAACTATACATATACACAATACATCAATCTACATATTGGTATCACTGGTGGAGGATTTCCGGTATCTACAGTGATACCCCGTTGCTTCCAGGAAGATGCCTGTGACCTAAAGGGTCACTGGCCCAGTGGCTTCTCACGAGATCCCGCACATCCAAACAGCTTGGGACATGAAGGCCTGAATCCACTTGAATCCACTAGAAAAATATGCGCTTTTTTTAGGCCAACGTAATATAAACACCTAGGAGTATTGTCAGGATCTGTCCGTATCTTGAGTGTTTATCGATAATCATTCATCGCTGTCAGCATCGCATTGCTAGGTCTCTTCAAATGCTTGGATTTGCCTGCTATCTTTGGTGACTTTTGGTGATTGACTCTGGAATGGAGAAGGGATCCATGCTGCAGGATTGTAAAGTTTCCTCAGGGACCTTTCCATCTTCAAGCTTCAAATGCTAACAGTTCAACAGCTGTTCAGCTCTTTGGAGGACTTTGCACCCTTCGATTTTCGTCTATTTTGCAGATATGTCACCAATCTTGCCTTAGTAGGCTTATTGGGCATCAGTGCGGCATCAGATATTTCAGCATGTCGTCAGCGTGCGGGATTTGCAAGGTGTCAGAAGCACACCGGATGTCAAAGCTTTGCGCAGTGCATCAAAAAGTATACAAAAAGAACTTCACCCACATTTCACCCCGCAATCCCGGAAACAAGCCTTAAGAAGTTTAAGAGGTTAAGTTGGAAACATGTCAATCCAGGAGCTGGAGGTATCCAAAGGTGGCATGCCGAAGGAGTCGGCAGTCGGCGGATTCGCCTTGGGGGAGTTGAAGGATGGCAAGTGACTTTGGATCAACATGGATACTGTAGTATACATGTCAATGTAGATACTCTGGTGGATGACTTTGGAGTTAATGGATGGACAGTCCAAGATGTTTTGTGAACAGTTTTGTAGTGGAAAGATATTTGCACAAAGCTTTTGCGGTGTAGGTTGTAAACTTGTAAATATTGCGGTACTGGTAGAAGTTGTTAATTTGGAAAGTTTTGGCACTATAAGTTGTAGATTAGAAGTGATTGCAAAAGGTGCCTAGCCTAGATTCTAGATACTGCGAGATGGCATGGACAGAGAGCCTCTAAACTCAAGCGAGAAGAAAACAAAGCCCGTACATACAGTAGTATGATTTTTAATAGTTCCTTCACAACTGACATTATTCAAGTTCATTCTCATGGTGTACCTTCAAGTATAGTACTCAAGTTGAAGG
>DF245192.1:1911-13891 GCA_000507305.1 Breviolum minutum Mf 1.05b.01 | reverse complement strand
ATCCATTCACCCTGAAGATCAGTAGTAGGTTATTTTTAGCGTTTTAGGTTATTCTTCAAAAATAGTTAATTTTCTACCTATTAGTTAATTCTAGGTTTAACTATTTAGTTATTTTTTTTTTGCCTTTTAGGCAATTCTAAAAATTAACTTTTTTTTTTGAATAAAACTAGTTTATAAATGTCCATGTTTTTGTACATTTTGTTAAAGCTTGAATGGTGGCAATGTGCATTGTGTGTGAAGGTTTTTTGGATTTGAAGTTGGGTTTTTCCAAGCAAACAGCAACACAGTATGGCATTGAACCCATGTAAAACACAGCTGGGAAGTTATTTGAAGGCTAGTTGAGAGTTAGTAGAGCTTGTTGTGAGAGTTAGTGTAGCTTGTTACTTGAAAGAGTTAGTGTAGCTTTTTACTTGAAACAGTGACTGGAGAAGTTATTCTAGACTTATTGTAGCATGGAAAGAGTGAATGTTGTTCTGTGGTGATGTCTGCATTGTACTTGCCAAAAAGCAGGACCATGGCTGGTGTGAAGGGTTCAAACTAACCTCAGGTTGGATTCACACAGGTCGACTGGTAGACTTAGTTTACTTCTATGTTTTCAATGTGAAATATGAAGACACAGGTACACATCCAATGTGTGTGGAACATCTTCAAAGGAAACATTCACATGAACAGGACAGCCTCCAAGCAAAGAATTTCAAAACATGAAGAATTGAATCTCATTTTCATCATGTTCATAAGTTTACAAACATTCAGCAAGAATACGCGCACCAATACTTTGGTTACTTCTCAGCCTTTCTTGGCACATGTCGAAAGGAAGACTAGCTCCAGACCCCTGTGTTGGGGTGGCAGACTGGCAAAAAGTGTTCAGTGGTTGGTTGAAAGAGGAAGGACAATGGGACCTCTGGAAATTGGTCAAGGCAGAGAGAGATCATTATTGGAAAACAGCACCAGATGCCTCTTGGTTGTCACAGCTCTATGGCTTTTTCAAGAGAGCTTTGAGGACTGCGCCAAATTGCACCTTTGCATCTTCAAAATTGAAGATGTGTCTTGAGAAGATGCAAAAGAGTGAACACAGGTTAAACTATTCCAGGATGCCTGATAGCCAGTTCCACGACAAAGTTGATTTTCAACTTCGAGTTGCTGCCTCTCAACTGAGAACCCTCAAGACCAATTCGACTCAGCTGGCCAGGTGCTTGAGAAAGGCCAGCAGAGAGGAAGGGCAAGCTTTGGAAGAACTCCTGGCCATGATCTCTTTACCTGATGAGAAAGAAGAGACCAAAACAGTAAAGGAAGAAAAAACAACACCAGTGACTGAAACTGCAATGGTGGTGTATGAGCCTCCCCAAGAGGACAAGTCGCCTTTGAAGATATTCAGCAGAATTTTGGCACAAAAGAACAGTGGTGACAGTGAACAAGGTGAACCCACTTCAGCAAACAGAAGTGCTTCAAGTTCGACTGGGACTTCAAGACCGCATTTAGTCAGACAGAATGACATGTTGCCTTTCCCTACATCAACAGCAAGCCCCAAAAGAATTTTGAAGAGACAGAATGCCTTTGTGAGTTTCAGCAAAGCTGAGAGCTGTTGGCTGGCAGAAATCTTGTCCAAGTCGATTGAGGACTGCAATGTTTGCACAAGCAACATTCTTTGATTTGGCTGTGTAAGTATTGCTAGATTATTGAAGAACTCATTTGACTTCAAGTTTGTTTGACCTGCAATTTTTTTCACAGGAGCCACAAGGCAAGGGCAAGGCTAGTGTCAAGAAAAAGAAGCTTGGAACCAGGCTCCATATGGGCTTGCAGGAATAGATATGGTGTTTTGTCATTGATGGATTTTTTCCACTCAGACACATTGTGGCCAGGAAGGGCAAAAAAACCGAAAGGCAGAAAGAGCCAAAAGCGAAATCTTCTCCCAAGAAGAAAAAAGAGAAGGAAGAAGAAAAGAAGAGTGATGAAGAGAAGAAGGAAAAGGATAAGCTGACATTTGGTTTGCATCATGTTTGGAATGCCAAGTATTGAACTTGAACCACAACAAGCACAACTGCATAAGAGAGAGTTGCTTTTTGTTTTCTGAACAGGAGCCAAGGAAAAGTTCCTGGAAGGACCGCATGGCTTCCAGTGCTTACCATGCAGCTCGAAAGGAGGCCATGAGGCAAGGGAAATCACCACTCAGTCAGAAAGCCATGGGCAGAAGTGCTTCTTAAAGGGTCAGGGCAGACATAGAAGCTGGTGTTTTGAAAGAAACTTGAATGGTTTGCCAAAAGAGCATTACCACCTGTGGGCAGTGGCTGATAGCACCTCGAACCAACCTGAGCAAAAAAGGAACATGTGGTGAGCATGTGGCTTGTGTGGTTTTGGTTGGGGAAGAACATGGTTGAAGTTTCACAAAGAATTAATGTAGAAAGGTCTCAGGAATAGCAAGAGTTTGAAACTGTGGGGTAGGTAGCAGCACTAGGGGAAGTAGGTAAATGGTTTAAAAGAGTTATTCTAGACAAGGTCACAGGAATAAAGTTATTCTAAAACACTTATTGTAGGTTTGTTTTTGTAGAACAGTTATTCTAAGAGAGTTATTGTAAAAGAGGTTTTTTGTAGGAGAGTTATTCTAAGAGAGTTATTGTAAAAGAGGTTTTTTTGTAGGGGGAATTATTCTAAGAGAGTTATTGTAGATTTGTGGGAACCTTCCTCAAAAAGTACCCCTTTTCCTTAATCTGTGGTTTGAAATCTGTGGTTCTGTGTTGCTTTTGGCTGAGGAAAACTGGTAGTGGTAGCTGTGGGTAGCGTTTGTTTGGATGAGCAGTTGATCCATTTGTTTTAGCACCAAAGTCGAACTTAGTGTTACAACCCCAAAAGTTAATCTATTGGAACCCTCGAAATAGTTCTGAAAGGAAGTTTTAATTTTCTTCAATGTCCTGACAATTTTTTTCAACAAAAACGAATAGAATGGATCAACTGTATATCCAGAACTTGCCATTCGACTTGGCACCATGGCAGATCCAGGAGGTCTTGAGTGAGGCATTTCCTACACCTGAAAAGGTGGTTTGTCTCAAAAGAGGTCCTTACCAGCCACTTCGACGCCAGAGCTGTTTTGCTCACTGGAAAAAGGGTTCTTGCCCAGATCCCAGTGCCATCAGTGGGTGGCTGCCAATGTGCTTGAGAGCAGCTGGCTGGCTTGTGCCCTTGCAAGCAGACCATGTGAAGCCTCTAGTTCTTTGGCAGCATTTTTGGCTCTAAGGTGGTTAAGATGAACCATCAAGGTAGTTGCAAGGGCTCTGGGGTACACAATTTGCTTAAAATAGGTACTTACTTCCAAAGAGGTACCTGTGCCTGTTGCGAAATCCCACCAACCTGCATCACATGTAGCCTCCAAGCAGTTTTCTACTTAATTCTCAGAGTGGAATTTGTGTGTTGGTTGCCATTCTTGAAGCACAGACTATGCTTTCTCTGCTCATTAAGGCTTTCAAGGGCAAAGGCTTTGGCAAAAGTGGTGGCAAAAGCAAGGGCCAAGGTGATGGGTCCCTTGGTTGCAAAGTTCTGACCAGATGGTGTCGACATATTGTTGAAAATGATTTCAGAAGCAAATCAATTCATTGTAGGCAGAACCCTGTGACTGGGAGTCAACCTGTTTCCAAGTGTCTCAGCTTGATTCATGACATGGTTTCAAGAGCTATTCTAAAAGAGTTATTTTAAAAGGGAATTGTACATGTAAGTCAAAATTATTTTAGATATCCAATTATTGTAAATTGACCAGCAAGTTTATTTTTGTAAGTCAAATTATTCTAGGTATCAAATTATTGTAAATGGACATCCAAGGTTCTTGTTGTTCTAAGGCAAAGTTATTCTAGATGACCTTGAAAGTTATTGTACATGGAGATCACAGTTAGTTTAGATTCATTGTAAATGCACTTCACTTTCTTTTCTGCTTGAATTTGAGGTCAACACCACCACCCTGGGCTACAAGCAGTCAAGTTCCATACCCTGCAGCTCCAAAGGTTGGTACGCACCCTGCTGGCACAAAAGTCATAGGCATCAGATTTTTGCATATCAACATTTGCATGCAAGGTATCCAGCAAAAGCGCCTCCTGAGCAGAAGAGAAGGACCAGAAGGAGCAGAAGGAGCATCAGGAGCAGAAGCTGGAAGAACAGCAGCTTGGCTTCATTGACTTGGTGTATGGGTTTCAGCATGATGTTTTCATTTCTTTACTGAGGACAACTGTCAAGGAGCCAGCTGGGAGTTCTGATGACAAGATGGAAGAACAGCAGCTTGGCTTCATTGACTTGGTGTGTGGGTTTCAGCATGATGTTTTCATTTCTTGACTGAGGACAACTGCTGTGGAAAGATCCGATGAGAAGGCCTCAAACCAGCAGCTTGGCTTGCTTGACTTGATGGGTGGGTTTCAGCATGAAGTTGTCATTTCTTGACTGAGGACTGGGAGTTCTGAAGCCAAGCCTGAAAAGCAGCTTGGCTTCATTGACTTGGTGGGTGAAATGTTGATTTTTTTGTTGTGCATTTCTTCTACCAAGGCCTGTTGACAGTCCCACCGAAGCTGATAGTTGGGTGCCACCTTCTCCTACAGTTTTGCCACCTTCTCCGTCCTCACCAGCAGAACCTGAAGAGCCAACAATCCTGAGTCCTGCAGACAAAACAATGTGTTTTGGCTTGTCATTGGAGAGTTGCTGATTTTTTTTTGTACTTCAAATGTTTGAAGCTGATCTTTGTCTATTTTGATTGATTTCTGAGGCCCTTGGAAGTCCCAATCAATGATGTATCATTGGACTCTGCAAGGTAGGTTTGTTTTTGGTTGGCATTGTGTACATCTTAGATTTTTTGATTGGCAGGAGTCAGCAGGATGATGCTGAAGGTGAGCCAAAGATGAAAGAGGAGCAGGAGGAGCAAAAGTCAAAGGTGCGTCACTGGGCTGATAGTTGTTCTTTATTCTAAAGTTATTGGATCAAGAGTTATTGGTAAAGTTATTCTAGACTTATTGTATTGTAAAGTTATTGTATCAAGAGTTATTGGTAGAAGTATTCTAGACTTATTGTATTGTAAAGTTATTGTATCAAGAGTTATTGGTAGAAGTATTCTAGACTTATTGTACTCTAAAGTTATTGTATCAAAAGTTATTGGTAGAAGTATTCTAGACTTATTCAAGCATTTTCCTGCACTAGCTGAGGAGAAAGAAGGCTGCACCCAAAAAAAAGCCGCCCAGGATTGTAGATTGAAGTAAAGGCACAGAGCATTTTTGATCTTGAGTAAGGGTCCACTGGCAAAAGTGTTTCACTTCAAAGTCATTTCTTGGATGTGATTTGTCCTGCAAAAGTTTGCAGGTGATGCAGCGCCCCGGATCTCACTGGCAAAGAAATGGGTATGAAAAAAAGTTGCAGTGAAAACTCATTCAGTGGGTCTCTTTGAATTGTTTTTGCCTTGTTGTTAGTTGAGAGTTATTTGAGAGATAGATGAGAGTCTGCAAGGTCAGTTATTCTAGAGTTATTGTAACCCAGCTCCATGCTGGATTTATTCTAAAGTTATTGTAAAGGTGTTTTCATGGCAGCACTGTTGAAAACATGCATCAGAAAAGCATTGATTCTACAAATATTCATGGAGATTTTGAATACTTTTTTATCAAGAATCCCAAATGTTTGATGGTTTACCTTTGTACTTTGATTGGTAATTTCAAAGGAAAGTGCAAACACCCTTTGTACTTTGCTTTGCACTTTCAAAGGAAACTACAAAGGCAGGTTTGTACTTTTATATAAAAGTACAAAGGTGAGGTTTGCACTTTTGGTGAAAGTACAAAGGCCCTTAGTACTTTTATGAAAAGTACAAACATGCCTTTGTAGTTTGATATAAAAGTACAAAGGTAGCTTTGTACTTTTGATAAAAGTACAAAGCAAACTACAAAGGTAAGGTTTGAAATTACAAAGCAAAGTACAAAGGGGGTTTGTACTTTCCTTTGAAATTACCAATCAAAGTACAAAGGTATATCCAAATTCATGGTTGATTTACCAAAAAAAATAATGTTTTTTAATATTCTGTAAACATTTTGTTCGTGAAATCTGGAACTTTCTCAAAATCAAGATTTGTATGCAAAGACATTTTGGTGAGTTTACAGTTATTGTAAATGAGTTATTTTCAAGACAAAAGAGAATACCATGTAATGAATGCAGGGTGTGATGGCTCCAGCAATCTAAAAAAGAACGTAAAAAAACAAAAAACAAAATAGTTCGAACATTGGCAATGAAATGTGCAAGGTGTGTTTGTTTGGGATATTTCCCACACTTACAATTTTTACGTCTTTTTTTTTCATGAATGTTAAGTGGGTTTGTGAGCCCACAAAAAACTACGGCCAGGTATTTACCTGGTAGTCCTAGGCAGCGCTACAAAGAAGCCATGGGAAGAAGGAAAGATGATGAAAAGGATAAAGAAGGTGGAAAGAAAAAAAACAACAATGAAGAAACTGAAGAAGCTGAAGAACCTGCAGATGCAGCAGAAGCTCCTGAAGCCGAAGCAGAGGAGGAGCCACAAGAAAAGGAACAACCAGAAGAGGAGAAAGGCAAAGTGAAGACAAAACCGAAAGCAAAGCCTAAAGTTAAGGCAAAAGCAAAAGGAAAAGCGAAGGCCAAAGGAAAAGCAAAGTCTTCACCTCAGAAGTCACCAAAGAAGACAGCAACACCTTTAAAGAGACCTTCTGCGGCGAAAGGGGCAGGAGGCAAAGGAAAGGTGAAAGAGAAAGAAAGAGAGAAAAAGAAAGGAAAGGACAAAACTGAAAAAGAAGGAGAGAAAGACAAAGGAATGAAAAGGCCAGCTGCAAAAGGAGGATCTTTGAAGTCACAAGTCGACAGGCTTGGAGCTGGCATCGAAGATGAGGAGAAAAAAATGGGCGAGGAAGAGTCAGAAGAAGAAAAAGAGAAAGAAGAGGATCAGGAGATAGAGCCTGAAGAAGCAACAGAAAAAAGAGATCGACTGAAAGCTGGAAAATTCAGGCGAATGCTGAAGCAAGGAAAAGTCCCAGAGAATGTGAAGCAGGCATGGGAAGCACAGACTACAAGGTCCAAGCAGACCCAGCTTTTGAACCGACTTTTCAAGAAAAATGCGAAAACAGGTGAATGGCAGATGGCAACAAATGATCCTACTTTGGAAAACTTCCTCAAGACTTCAGATGAGAGTTTTGGAAAGGAGGCAGTGAAGACCTATCCAAAAGGGATAATGTTGCACCACTTTTTCCACAGCAATGAGAATGCCTTCCAGTCTGCCTTAGATGAAGGAGATGTGTTTGAGGTCAAGAAAGGAAACAAAACTTTCTACGGGTTTGAGGAGTGCGAACAAGGCAGGAAAAAAAGCAGAGACCAGGGCATGCATCTGAGTGGTGGCAACCTAAAGGTCAGTGAGAAAGAGCATGGTGGCCTTGAGGAGGTTTTGGACAAGTACGACTTCACTGTCTTTGGCACCAGCAGTAGCTCTTCTTTGACAAACCAAGCTGAAGACCGAAGACAACCAGCCATCAAGGATGCAGAGAAGTCTTTGAAATGGGATGCAATAGAAAAGCATCTTTGTGATGCAAAGGCAGCTTTGGAAAGGTTGAACAGAGATGTTCAAAGGTTTTTGCCAGCAGTGCAAAAAAGCCGCGACCCTGACCTGGTTGGCAAGTTCAAGGAAGTGCACTCCCAGGTGCAACAAAGTCTTCAGAAGGTGAATGATGCTTTGCTTTGGAAGGAGCCTTGCCTGTTTGCAACAGTTTTCAATGAGTACTTTTTAATTCACATTGAATTTTTTTGGCTGACTTGCATCAGGAGCTGGAAGGTGTCATCGGCTTTGGCAAATCACAAGTGGATGCTTGGATGAAAGAGCTGGCAAGCAAAACAAGAAGTGCTTTTGAGGAGACTGAAGGCTTGAAAGCAACTGTTAAAGCGAAAGGACTGCTGTGAAAGTCTGGACCTTAAACATATGTTTCATTTGTGTCGCAACTTTTTTAGGTTCATGATTTGCACATTGTTACAACCTTCAAGAGTTAGTTAGATGTATATATGGAGGTAGAGTTATTCTAGTAGTGGTAGAAACCTTGGAATTGTTTTAAGTTATTCTAATTCCAAGTTATTCTAATTCAAAATTATTCTAATTCAAGGATTTAGTCTAAGAATTATTTGGCACAGGTGAAAGTTATTCTAGATCTGGTGTAGAACCAAAGAGTTATTGTAGAAATATTCGAACCAAGGAGTTATTTCCAGTTAGTAACACTTATATATTCCATTCTTCATTTCTCTTTATTCATAGCTGAGGTAGAAAGCTGCTAGGAGAAGAAACCACCGCCTCTGACTTGGCTTGCTGGGCTGTCAAAAATTTTGCTGCAGCAGCTTCAAAGTGAAAGCAACAGTTGGAAGTTCAGCACATGTCAACACAGAGAAGTTCAGCACATATCAGCACATGTTTCAGAGGCAGTTAGTTGAGAGATATTGGAGAGTTAGTGTTTGCACAAAGTTAGTTGACAAATATTTGAGAGTTAGTAAAGCACAGCAGGATGTTAGTGCTGGTGTGCTTTGTCGATTCTGTGTCCCAGAGAATTGAATGTTGTGAGGCTTTGCTCCAAAGCACTCATAGTTTGAACAGTTGCTACCAGACTCTACAGCAAAAACGAAGGCATAAGTTTTCATTTGTTACCAGGTTGATTTGAATGTGTTCAACAGGTATCCAAAGATTTTCGACAGTTTTCGACTTTTCAACTGTTGTCGAAATTATTCCATTACTTAATTTTCTTCCTTTTCTGCTACTGTAACTTCGAGCCATGGCTAGTTCTTCAACTGCAAAGGGCACAAAGAGAAAGAGGTCTGGTGGCATCCAGCAAAGGCTTGCCCAACATGACCTGGAAAACAAGACTGAATCTTCTAGCCAGCTGGCATCCTTTTTGGTGGAGCAGTGGGTCTGGGGTAAAGCATCAGTGCAACTGGTGCAAGAAACCGCGAAACTTGCATGTGAAGATATGGTGAACAATGGGTGTGACCAGGTACCTTCAGACTTGCAATTCTTGGCTGGCTTGGGAACTTCAGGGTTGCACAGCAACAATATGCACAGAGACTTGTTGCACCATTTCGAAAGGAAAAGTCCTTTGCCACCTTTGTTCACCACTCAAGTACCTTTGAAAAGTGGCCACACTCCACAATCTTTTTTGCTGCCTCATGAGCTGTTCTCTCATATGTGGGAACACTACCGTGAAGCTTTTGCAAAATTTTGGATGCCTGGTGGTGAATCTGATATTTCTCTCTTCTGGAGCAAGTTTCAACGCCACCCAGCCATGGCTGGACACCCGCTTTTTCTGACAGAAAATTGGCGAAGCAAGGCAATTCCCATCTCTATTCATGGAGATGCAGTTCCAACAGCAGGCAAAGGCAAAGCCTGGACGAAGATGCTCCTGGTTCTTTCATGGGTATCATGTTTGACATCAGGAAGCACCAGGGAAGTCTGCAACTTGCTCTATGCTGTTTCTTGGCTTTTTCATGAAAAAAGAACATGTTTTTTGTGGAGTTAGTGACTGTTGGTGAAAGTTATTGTAGACTTAGTGTAGAGTTAGTGGAAAGTTATTCTAAAGTTACTGAAGAAGTATTGTAGAGTTAGTGTAGAGTTATTGTAGAATTGTTAGTGGAAAGTTATTGTAGAGTTAGTGTAGAGTTATTGTAGAATTAGTGGAAAGTTATTGTAGAGTTAGTGTAGAATTATTGTAGAATTAGTGGAAAGTTATTGTAGAGTTAGTGTAGAATTATTGTAGAATTAGTGGAAAGTTATTGTAGAGTTAGTGTAAAATTATTGTAGTGTTAGTTGAGGGTTTTTGTCAAGAACAGAATGGAACCTACAAGTGCAATCAAAAGATGCAAACCTGTCATCTGAGGTTTATGAAACCTTGCTGAAAACGGGTGATGGTGGTACTTTGGATGTGGCCTTCTCCATAATCTCCTGGTCCTTCAATGCACTGCTCACTGGCAAGTGGCCTACACACGACTGGAAAGGAGAAAGGCACTTTGAAAGTTTGATTGGATGTTTTTTTGTGTTCCCACTATCACCCTCAGAAGATTTTTGCTTGCACGCCCAACCAAACAGTTTCAGTTGTTTTTCTTCTGCCTGTTTTCAACCTGTAGGTATTCACCTCAGAGTGCACTTGGACAGAAGGCAGGCCGACAACTTGCAGGTGGATACAAAGCTGTGGTGGTGAACATCCTGGGAGACTTGGATTACCTAGCAGGTACCTTGAATCTGCCTAGGTGGTCCAGAGCAGTTGACTGCTGTGCTCTGTGTCTTTGCAGCAAGGAAGGTGAAAAGACCTGGAAAAACTTCAGCAGGTCTGCCCCTTGGGTTGCTTCGATCTGGTCACCTTCTACTTGGAAAGAGTGGAACCACAGGAGCAGATGCAAGATCTTCGACATTCATGGACTAAGTGCAGTCAATGTCAGCTGCGACTGGATGCATGCAAAGTATTTGGGAAGCGACCTTTGTGCCTTCGGTTCTGTGCTTTACCTATGGACCTTTCATGCAGTGAGCAGGAGAACCTTCGAGCCTTTGACAACTTCCTGAAGGACTTTTACAGGAGCAACAAGACCACAAGCAGGTATAGCTCGATGCTGTCTTCCAGAATGTTTTTGAATAAGAAGGGTGTCAAACTCAAGGGCAAAGCTGCTCAGGTTAAAGCCTTGGGTTTACCACTTCTTCTCTTTTGGGAACAGTTCTCGAACCCTGAGATTGAAATCCACCAGCAGATCTTGGTGTACCTCAAACTCAATGTCAAATGCGAGAAAATCCTGGAATGTCACAAAGGGGACATGTTTCTAGGACACTTGGCTTTCTGGTAGCATGTAATTTCTCATGTTTCTTGTTTGTTTGGTCAATGCAGTTGCCTTGTGCTGATTCTTTTTGATGTATTGGTGTGATATTTTGAAGATGTGGCTATGAGATTTTGCTCAGGAAAACACGAAGCAGAAGAGTTTTGCAAGAGTGTCTTTGCCATGGCACATGTTCACTACCACCTTGAAGAATATTTCAGCCATGAAGAAGGCACACCAAAGAACATGTGGGCTGTGACCTCAAAGCTTCACTGGCTTTGCCACTCAGCACTGCTAGCTGGATTCATCAGTCCACAGTTGACTTGGTGCTTTCGAGGGGAAGATTTTATGAGGGTTTCTTCCTCATTGGCAGCCAGTTGTCTGCCAGGGAACACTTTGTCGAGCAGCACACAAAAATTCTTTTCTCACTGGAGACTTGGAGCGCACTTGCAATGGTCCAAAGTGCCACATAACTTTTGAAGAGAAGTTGGGGGAAGGAAAAAAAATTGCTGGGCAGCTACACAGATGTCAGTGTTTCTGTTGGGGTCGCATGTTTTTGACTTGAGAATTTGCAGTGAGCTGTGAAAGGTTGTGTTTGAGAGTTAGTTCAGGGGTTAGTTGAAAGTTAGTGAAGAGGTGAAAGGTTAGTTGAGAGTTAGTTGAAAGGTTAGTGGAAAGTTAGTGTAGCTGAGAGTTATTGTTGAGAGTTAGTTGAGAGGTGAAAGGCTGTAGAGAGTTAGTTGGGAGCTAGTTGAGAGTTATTCTAGAAGTGAGACAGGTACTTGGCACTTAATGGTTGAACCTTGTTTCAAAGAAACACCAAATAAAAACAAGTGACACATATGCATTCCAACACATGTTTTCAACATGTTTTTCATGAAAATATACATGTATTTTGCCACCCAAAAAAAGTCTATTTTTAAAATAACCCTTAGAAAAAAAGTCTATTTTTAAAATAACCTTTTTTAGTCAAAAATAAAAATTAACTATTAGTTAATTTGAAATTGACTATTAGTCAATTTTTGCCTATAACCTAAAACGCTAAAAATAACCTACTCTGATCTTCAGGGCAAAACGTATCCCACCAATACGTATCCATGCTATGCGTATCCATTCAATGCGTATCCATTCAAAAGGTGTGCATCAGCAGGAATCGCAAGTGTATCCCAACCAATACGTATCC
>DF245191.1:0-19853 GCA_000507305.1 Breviolum minutum Mf 1.05b.01 | reverse complement strand
AAACCCAACTGCCCAAAAACTACGACGAAAAACCAAAAAAACAAAAAAAACAATCCTGTGAGAAGAATCTTGGGTCAGTCCATTCAGGTATTGGTTTTTTTTGGTTTATTTGGTTTTTCTCGAGGTTTTTTGCTGTCCCAAACCCAACTGCCCAAAAAACTCGACGAAAACCAAAAAAAACAAAAAAACCTTAAAAGGAAATGGAGTATAGATATGTGAAGAAAAATATTTGTCGCGCACAGGCTTTTTGTACGATAGGAAGTATGCACATAAATGTTGAAAGAAAAGATGAATTGGATTCGACTGAATTTGGGCTAGTAAGTTTAGGGTTCTCTTTCACGAAAAACCGTGATTGGAGAGGAAACGGATTAGAAGAAAAAGAATTTGTTAGAAAAACTACGATAAGGCTTTCTTACGAATAAAAAATCGGTTGTAAGCAAGAGTTGACTGCTAGGAAGAATGCAGCAAGGCTCCCTGTGAAGCCGGATCTTTTTTATCAAACAAAAAGGAACATATATTATATATGGACAGAATATTAAGAAAAAAAACATTCTTTCAATAAACAATATGTTGCGTTTATTCAAAATGAAGCGGATCATAAGGGAAGAATGTTAGTTGGTTCCAAAGACTAAGGCCTTCTTTACAATATAAATAATCTTTTGTAGACTATAAGTAAGGAATATGTTTGGTTGGAAAGAATCAGGATCTCTTTAGAGCAGGAACTGTATCAAAACGAAGACTGAATTACTCATATACAGACTGAGTTTTGGCTATTAAGTTGAAGTTTTTTTCAATAAATACTGCTCATTTAGATAAAAGGAAGTGGATAATACGGAAAATTGTTTGTTAGAAAAGTGAGGCTTGCTTTTCTGTGAGAAAGGAAGTGGACTATAGTCTTTCATGATATATGTTTCCTATCTTGTGGGGGTTGCTCCAAAGCATTGTTTTCACTGTATTTTCCAACGCTGGGGCCGTCGGCCTCTCAATATAAAATATAGCCCAAAAGATATTGAACTGGTGAAACTGAAAAGATAAGACTTGCTGATGAATTATCTGGAAGTCATTTTAGCGACGGAACGAATAAAACGATTCGGTGAAGGGGCAGATGGAAGAGCCACAAGTTCCCTTCATAAAGCATTGCTGGAGCAAGAGGGGCTAGTGGAATGGACTCATTGGACTCATTGGACTCATTGGACCCTTCATGACGCTCCGTAACCCTCTTCGTGACGGTTTGTTGAGTCATTAAGGTGATTTCAGTCTCTATGCTCATGATTCTCGGCTTCATGATCTGCTTGGGAATCTCTGCTCTCTTCTACCGGGCAGCTTTGGGTAGCCAGGGGGAGCTAAGAGTCTTCAATCTTGGACGTGTGCAAGATCCCAAGACTGTGTTCAGGACCATGATGGATGTGGCAGTGCCTGGGTGTCATCTTGAGGGTCAACTTTAACAAAACTGATGCTCTTGGAGTGAATCTCGCAGTTCCCATGCAATATTCCCATATATTCCCATCCTCCCATCCCCAGAATGGCCACCAAGGTGTTCTTGAAGGAAGATGGTCGTGACTTGGAGGACAAGCTCGTTGGTGATCTTGGTAAGCTCTCCGTGTATGACCTAAGATTGGTTCACACTTGTATGAATATCCTCGCAGATGAGCTTGAGATGCAAGTCAGCGAACACAGCATGAAATCCGGAATAAAACGAATCGCCAGTGGCAAGCGCAGCAATAGCCGCAGCTTTGGCAACTCTGCTTCAGCCGCACGGCTCGCTTCCACAACGATTGCTACAAATGATCCTGTGTCTCTTGACCATGAGAAAACCAAGACGGAAGAGGTGTGAGCACACTAGGAGCACCTTTTTTTTTAACACTAACAAATTTCGGGACTGCTAATACTGCAGAGGAAGAAGATTTTTGGATTTTCTCCTCTGACTTCAGCAGTCTCGAAGTGTGTGCACTTCATCAAGGTATCCCTTGAGCTCCTCTGCACAATAATTAATGCACCTTGACAGCTGGCAGTGTAGTTGCCTTAGTTAGGCAAGGGCCAAGTGGAAAATTTCAAGCCAAGCTTCCTCCAAGCCTGGCGCCCCAAATAGCAGCATATAGGCCTTTTTGGCTGAGTTTATTACCATGGCTTGTATGTACTCATGACTCACATTTGGAAAACTTTTTTTAGAATGATTATTTCTCGAAGAACTGGGAGGAGGTCGCAGACTTGTTTTCTATGTTTTGGATGGGCTTGCTTTTTGCTCTCATAGAGAGCTGAGCGATCCGACAGGTTCGTGTCGCAGGCATCCTCACAATGTTTGAACTTTTGTGCGCGTTTGTGCGCCACTTCAGTTTTAAGAGCTATGTTGCTGCCAAAGCCGAAGTATGTGGCAAAATCCTGAGCCGAGCTTCAGGAAAAAAAACATACGCGGATTCGTCAATCGACTTCAAGCTTCCAAGTTGAAGTTACATCAATCTCCGAATTTCAGACTTTCTGCCATCATTGCATCTCAGGTCGGACTGGAAATGTTTGGCTCAGCTGAAAACTAGGATATGTCACAGAGGACATTCTCACTTATGATTTCTTATGCACCATTAGATTCAGATCCACGGGAAGGCACCATCCCCGAAACTTGGGGAGAATGCAACTCACCCATTTTGACGTTTGAACCCGCGCGAACCATATTTTTTCAAGTTTGTGTCTTTGTTTGTTCGCCAACTTCCACCACCAACTATGGTTTTTCGAAGCCAGGCTGAATTTCACCAAGGAAGTTTATTTCACATCATTTCACCACTTCGCCCGCTGGCAGGGTTTTTGCCCTGAGTGTCGACTGCTTCGCCGCCTCCCTTCCAAATTGTCATTGCTTCGCCATGCGAGTCTCCACACAGTCGTCGAACTTCTCCGCGGCTTGGCGGCCCTGGAAGCCTCAATCGTCTCAAACGAGGGATCCTTTTCGGATGAGGGGTCAGGAATGGTGAACTAGACTCAGAGATGGCAATGGAGGAAGCAGGGGAAAAGACAGCATAAGCGACAAGAAAACATTTGAACATTGTAGCTGTGAAGAAATATCAATAGGGAATGTGTAAGGAGCCTCACAGTTGAGTCATTGAACTTTGCATCAGAGCCTTAAAATGTATCGAAATGCCGCATAGAATGTTTGAAGTTACCTTGCACGCTTGCCCCTCCCGACAGCCTCTTGCCAGGATGGGGGTGGATGAGATTGGCGTGCGCNTGCGCCTGAAAAAAGTCAGGATTTGATTGCTGTGAAGCCGAGTCAGTGGAAAAACCATGAAAAACATGAATTCAATCTGCACTTTTCAGATGGATGTGTCGATTTCAGATTTTTCCGTATCTGGTGGCTTTGGCAAAGCATTTATTTCTCAAGTTTGAAGTTGGGGAGTTTACAAGATCTCTTGGGGAGTTATACCCCCGGAAATTCCCCAGGAAATTCCCCTCTGTGATGCGATGGTCGCTGATCGTTACGATCGTTTTTCCCTGCTTCGTAGTCTTCGCCAAAGGGCACAGCTGCGATGGTCACTGTGGGACGTTTGAAAAGGATGAACACCTTCTGCTCCAGCGCAAAAATGGCTGCTTGTTAGACGTTAAGCGTGGAGGATCCAGGGGAGGGGATTTTTTCGGGGATTTTCGGGTTTTGTGGTTCAAGACTCGGGAGCCGCAGCTGAGGCGCTGGTGTGAAGAGAGTGAAGAAATCGAAGAATTCAACTGATGCAGTTGCGTTGGCCCTGGCGGGTGGTGGATTTTTAGCCCATAGTGACTTGGAGAGGAACGTTTTTTTTCAGTTTTTTCAGGTTTTTTTATGGCTTGATGTGCCAACAGGTTGGCTTCCTGAAAATGGAGTGAAAGGAAAAAAGGCGATTTTGCTTAACTTTACTTCCGCAAAGTGGGTGGTTGCATCAGCATGCAACGAAGGTACCCTGTCTGGCATTTTTGTTGGTTTGGCCACTCTCATCGATTTGCAGGACTTGTCACAGAATAATACAAAATACATCAACAAGTCAATGCCTCACAGCCAAGTGTCATGATTTGCTGCCCCCATTCTTCACATGCTGCCCACTGCACTTATCGTTTGAAATCTCAACTTCTCTTGGTGGCGGTTCACCTCCTTCACCCATGAAAATTACAGGAGCTCCTGAGAAATGTGGAGGTCATAGCGACTGCCAGTGCGGCTGGATGGTTTGTGGGTCAATTGGCATACTCTGTCAACTTTCTGCTGCTTGACAGATGCGCTATGTTGGAAGTGAAGTCAATTTGGGAGAAGGGAGAAGACCATCTTCCAACCCGAAAGAGTTTGTGTGAGAATTTCAAAATGTTTAAGATAATTATTAACTATTGCTGATGTCTCTTCGGTGTCATCCAAACAAATGTTGGCAACATCATGCAACATATTTTGCTGCTTTGGAAACTGTTTGCGGAAAGATTGAAAACCAAAACAAGTACCTTCCGTTGTGGTCTTCAGGGCACCCGAGTGAACTATCAAACATTTGGACAGTTTCCTTAAAAGAAAATCCATTACCCTTTATGACTTACGATGATCTCTTGCTGGCCGCTGCTTTTTCCCCTTAGGAACTTCTTTGAAAGCATGGTGCAGCAGCCTGAAAAAGCAGGTGAGTTGTATCTCGGCTGCAGAAGCGACTCTGCTTCTATATCAGCCGTGTTTTTTTTGTTTTTTTGAGGTTTCTTAACGCTTCACACTTGAGCCTAGGTACGATACAGGATGGGTTCAGAAGTTTCTGTTGTCGCTACTTTCGGACAAAAACTCCAAGCAGCGACCTATTTTCACAACAACAGAGATTCAACAAGCTGCTTGGCTTCTTATTGGAAGTTTGGCCTGGTCATGTATCATTGAGTACGGTTGCAGTCGACAGCATTTTGAACACATGTCGCTGCACAGGACCATGATTTTCAACTCGAGTGTAGAAAGGGAATCGCTTGTGGCTTGCTTCAGATTCCTGGCATATCTGGAAAACCCAAGGTAAAGGCTGCGATCGAAGACTTGAAGGCAGATAAAAACTACATTTCTGTGGATGAAGACTTCCTGGAATTGTTGGTTCAGTTTCTTGGTGGATTCCACCCTTCCCCCCCCAAAAGCCGTAGGGTCGTAGGGTTGATGGGATGAATTCCAATCAACAGTATGGGTGGAAGATTTCCTTAGTCCCCGTGGCGTCATTTCGTGTCCTAAGGTTGTACTGGGCCAGCAATGAAGGAGAGAATAGGACTTGGATCGAATATATTGAGGCTGTGATGGGTCCAACATCAGGAGCAAAATGGTGGGAATCATGGAAGCCAAATTGGGAATCATGGAAGGAAAGGAAGAACTTCCAAGGTCCAAGACAAGTCTTTTGATATGCAAAAAAGGTGATGTTGAAACATGTTTTCATATGTTTTCAATAAATCCACGTTTTCTGAATTCTGTTTCACCTCCATTTTTTGTTGCATACAATTGCCAACTGCCAGACCATTGCCCATACCTCTGTCCCAAAGGAGGCGACTTGACTGACAAAACGACCTTGGGATCACCTGTCACTGAGATGCAGCTAAAACAAATTACACACACACACACATGTCCTGAAATGGAAATTTAGAAATAGAATGAAATATATGAAATAGAGGACAGTAACGCAGTAATGTTTGCTTGTTTGCGCAGAGTTGCGTTACTTTGTTTGTATTGTCTGCTATTGAGCATAACCTGCTGCTTGATATGAGGCTTTATGTTGTTTTTTTGTTTCCACAATATTATATACTCTCATCCAAATTGGTGACCCTCTTCATGATATAATGTCACAGTACTGTTGATGCATCAATGAGGTGAATGGCTGGGCTGAAGGTAAGACGTTGCTGGTGGGTACGAGCCTCGCTGCTCCTGGAGACCATGGCCCTGGGTCCTGCCATGATCGTGATGCTTCTGGGTGGATTTGTGCCTCAGCTTGTGGCGGGCGGTTTTTTGGGGAAAGTTGAGAAGTGGAAGACATAGGTCCATTGCTATTTGCTGGAACTGATAGTATAGACAGAACTCAATGTTTTGAGTAACATCGAAATCGAAACACGTCGAAACACCGATTTTGATAGATTTTGATAGACCCAGATGAAGAGTAAAGTAAAACAGTAAAACAGATGTTTCCATTTTGGTACACCAAGAGTTGTACAGGTCTTGCACGGCAGGGTTTGTTATGGGTCATGTCTAGGGTTTGAGTTCACCCATTGTTTTGTTTGTGCTTTTGCAGCGGCAGGTATTGGACCATCGAACCCGCCAGTGATCTTGAATTTGCTTTAGCCGTGGAGTTTTTCATGTATATGCGTGCGAAATCTAAGAACTGGATTTGTGTCTTGCAGACTTCTTATGATATATATTGATATGTGATGAATCTCTTATTGACTTTGTGTTTTCCAATTTTGGATCATCATTCCTCTCATCCACCTCCTGCGATCATTGGGTCCCAAAGCTCCCAGGCGTTGATTTATGGCAATGTCACCACCGTGGCGTATCGCTGCAACACCAAAACCCGACCTTTGGCAGTCTGGAGCCCGGCGGTCTTCAGCGTGGTGATGGGAAATGGTCCAAACCAACCGGCTCCGAGGACACCGGTCCATGACAACAGTGGGGGGATTCAGTCCAGTGTTTGTATGTGTTTTTGTTGCAAGGGAAAGTCCGTGCATGAAATGTAAACTGTTTGTCTTTTTGGATTAGAATTAGGAAATTCAGTTTTGAAAGGGGGATGATGATATCGAATATTTTGATTGTAGATGATTGTATATACTCAGATGTTCAAGCCATTGATCTGTAGCTTCTGCCGTGCAAGGGAGGTATCTCCTCAATCGGACTTTGTCACTTTATCACTTCAAGCAAGAGCATGTACTTGAAGGCTAGCATAACATGATATTTCTCATATCTTCAATATATTGCTTCACTTTCTGCAGCACCATGACTTCCCAGAGGTAACGATGCCTTGTTGTATCCAGTGAGGACCTTTTGCCCCAGTTGTGACAATATGTCGGTGACGTATGATAGCAGCACTTTGGGTTCCACAAAAACCAGCATTTCCACCTTCACCTATGACAGCAACACACCAATGGTGGCTGTCATGGCAGCTGGCTCTGCCTTCCTGGGAGAACTCATCACGCTACGCCTTTTTGATGCGCAAGATCTGATGTACCTTGGTCCAAACGCGGCTGCTGACCCTGTTTGAGACATTGAAACTGGATGATATAGATGAAAATGGACAAAGATCACTGAGATATTGGATTGAAGCAAGAATTCATGCTTCATTTGCAGGGCACCTCTGTTGACACTACCATCATTCTCTTATGCATTGTTTTGGTCTTGTTGTGTTTTTTCTGAAAGGTTTGTGGCAAAGAAGCTCTCCTACTGGATTGAAGAAATTCCTTTCGTGGGCAAGTTCTTTGGAACGTGGCTCCAATCCAGACTCTTTGATACTTTGATCACTCAGCTTCTCTGTCCAAGTGTGGAAAAAAACGCAGTGCTCGTAGATGGTCACCGAAAAAGTCAAGGGTTATGTACAGTTGTGGTATTTCGGGCCTTTTGGAGTGATGAAGAATTGTTTTGCTTGGTATATACAATATCCTGGTGTGAGATGTCCTGTGCAAAGTATCCCCCCAGTATGACCAAGCTGCTTGGTTGCTTGGTGCGGACAACCTAGATGTTGAGGTTCCCAGTATTCAGCATGACTGCTGCCACTTCAGCCACAACCTTCCGTGAAGGCCACACATCCAGGGATGTCAGAATCGTCTGCAAAAAAGTCGCGTTTTTGGGGGAAGGAAAATCCTCCCTGCCTCCCGTGGGTCCCTGCCTCGAAGATCCACCTTGGTCGGTGTCACCTGGTTGCCCCCCAGGAGCTGCGTTTGTTCGACAGCTGGATCTCACTGCAGGAAAGTTGAGCTGCTGGGATTGGCGTTTTTTGAGATTTCGGCCATGGGGCCATGGGGGTACCCTTGCGATGGTTGTCCTCAAAACCACTGGCTGAATGGGTGAACATTGGCAGTGTGGAATCATGTGAACATCTGGCAGAACTTTCAGAACTTACGTGATTCTACATGAAAGCTGAAAGATAGGACACATTTTTTTTAAAAGTACGACAGCCTGTCCTGTCGCAACTTTTCAGATTGTTATAGCCAGAATCCCAAATACTTGATACTGTAAGTCCATGTAAGATGTAGATTTCATGGTAGTTTCATGTACCCAAACCAGTTGGATGTTGGGGTTGGGAAGACGGTCGTGATGCCATACCCAACCTTGACCTTAGGTGAAGAAGCCTTTCAAAGCCTTGCCCAGCCGCTGAGCTTTTTTTGATGGTAGCAAAGTGCTGATGACCAGGGATGTCCTCTTATTATCCCTTATATTTGTATTATCCCTATTTATCACTTACAGTTATCCCTTGTTGATGTTCCGATATGAAAGAACGCTTTGGATGCATGAAACTCCATGAAAAATCCGGAAGATGAGGCGACGGCTGGTGGCCTATGCTGACGCTGGCTTATCAGACAACTCAGCAATTGGCCATGCTGTTGCCTCGGGCCTTAACGAGACTTGACAGAGAGGTGAAGCTGGTGAAAGCTGGTGAAAGCAAAATGGCAATGTCAGAGATAGATAGATGTTAGGTTAAAAAGTAACAAAAGATAATACAAGACAATGCATCTAACACATGGTTACACATTTCATCATGTCATCCAGTCATTCATTCATCCATAGATCTCAAATCAAAGATTATCCTGAAACATTCGTAGATATATCCATAATTATCTACAAAGAGCCGCAACCATGCATGAAATTCTTTGAACTGCCAGGCTCCCAAACCTGTCACGTGACAAACCCTTTGTGGTCACACCAACAGCAGGCAGTGAAGGTCAATCGATCTAGTCAAAATCGAACACTTCTTGAATGTATTTGGGTATGTAAGTAACAAGAGTTACAAGAGTCATCAAAGGTGTTTGGTCATTACATGCCCTCTCATTTCACTCCTCTCTCTTGGTTTCCTTGGCTCCCATCAAAGTCACATTGATACCATTTGTTAATTTGTTACATCCATATTATTTTTGAACGTCCACCAAATGTCACTATCTTTCACCCCATGCAGCTTATCAACAAAACACATGTGGATGACAGATAATATTCTGTGATGCTTGAACTGAGAACGTCGTCAGCATGCTCTACACTGGCTTGAGCAATCTAGAGCGCCTGCTTGGAGGAATGAAGTCAGACAGTCCGCTCGTAAATGTCTTTGGTTTGAATTTTTGTCCCTTCTGCTACTCCAACTTCCAGGTTGCTTGGCATTGTTGGGTGATGTACCAACAGCTGTCTTTTTTTTTGGCTTACAACTTGTAGGTTATTTGCAAGATCTTTTGGAAGAAAATGTTCAAGTTCAAAGCGTCATTGCGTTGCAAGCTGCAACGCCCACCAAGGTTTTTGCTCAAGATGTGTCGACCGTGAGGACTCGTTGTTGTTGTTGTTGTTGTTGTTGTTGTTGTTGTTGTTGTTGTTGTTGTTGTTGTTGTTGTTGTTGTTGTTGTTGTTGTTTGATGTGCTTTACAGAAACACAAAGGAACTCTGCACTATGGCTAGTTGCTAGTGCGTACACCTCACTAGAAACCGGAAAAATCAGCTTGACTTTTTAGAAACGGAGTTTCCAGCCTTCAAGAATCTTGTGAACATTGTGGGCTTAAGACTTCTCAAGTACTCATGTAAAATCCATCTCCATTTACTGTCCGGTACCGTCTTTCACCCCACATGGGTTAGCAGGAAAATGTACTCACAGTTGAAAGACTTGACGCTGCCGGAGACCTCACAGCTGGAGAGTATTAGAATAGGTACCTTGAGCCTAACGACCGTGGATTGTCCGTATCTTGGATTTGACTGGGAAGGATTAAAAACCCGCAGGTTTTTGAGGTGTGCCAACGAACACCCAACGCCATCAAACACCATCAAACACCTCAGACCCCTCCTCTCCAGTAGGCAATTTCTTGATGTTTGCTGCAACGCTGCAGAGGTATTTTGGAGTCGAAGCTGGCCGGAACATCTCCTTGTACGGTTTCTATTTGCTTAGTGCATTTTTCATCATTTGCGTTTTCAAACAACACGTTTTTTTTTTAGAAAATCATCATTGCACAGTGCTACGACTTGACTCCTGGAATCCTCCAAGATTGATCCTAAGGCACATCATCAGCATCACCAGCCGTACAGGGATTGGAGGCATCTCATATCAGGAGTATCAAATCCTGGTGCAAGAACTTGTTGATGCCTTTCGAGATCCAGTGAATCGTCCCCTTTCCGGGGAGGTCTTGAGTTGGCTTGGAGTTCACATTTGAGATTGGCAAAGCCTTTGAGTTGAGCAGCATGTATTGCTCAGATCTGGAGCTGTAATGCTCAAGATGACTGGGGATTGACACAGGCTCTACGGAGGATGGCAACGAACCATTTCTGCTACTCCTTGGTCCCACCGCTTTTTAGAAGCATGTAAATTACGTGTTTTTTCCCTGCAAAGTCTTTCAGGGAGCTGCTGGCACACGGGCGGTTTGAGTTCACCACCATTTTAGCTTTGATTTTGAAGGAATCCCAAGAAAAAAATCGTTGTCTCGCTGCGTTGGTGAAGGACATGTGATCCGGGGGCTGAATATTGATTTGATATGATTTAGATACGTATATTTAGATGATGATGATTCATGATGATGAAGAATCAGAAGATGGGTATGAAGATTGGAATCAGGATTAAGGATTGACAAGAATGAGATCATGCTGCTCAAAGATGATGAATCCGCGATCATTTCGGCAGCTGTGTAGCTTCAAAATCCGGGGCCCTCAATGAGCTGAGAGACAGAAACGTCTTCTAAAACAACGATGCTGATCCAGGCCCAAGGATTTAATAAAGCATGAAAAGCAACCAGATACAACATTGACAACATGCCCACATTGCTCCTATGATCGTACTATGATCAATGGTTTACCAGTGTCAGATCTTGAATCAATGTTAATCAACATTGTGATTTAAACATTACTTGAAAATTAGAAACAAACATCAAAATTAAAGCAAACGCATGTAGCGAAGTTGCCCTTTTCTTTCGGTGTCCATTGATATCCCTGGCACGCAGTCACTTTCAAGGCTGAAACAACGTCACCACGTCCATCAAATCAGAAACTCTGATTTGTTGGGTAGGCAAAATAAACTCCAAAAACTATCCAAAACTCATGTCAATCAACACAGACTTCTTCCAATCTTTTCCAGCTGGGTCTCCACCGGCAATTTTGCGCCCACACACTGGCCAGTTGGTGTGTCTAAAGGCATGGGAGCTCCGAGTGGTTGAGAGATGTGTCGATCGGATCCCATGATCCCTGCAGGTTGCTGCCATGGCAGTACCCAATGCTTCCCTGGAGGGTCATCAGGTGATTCTTTCACCTTATAGGTGTGAGACCCTGGTTGTTTGAGGGAAAGGAGGATTCACTGACTAAGTGACTAAATCAATTCAAGAAACAGAGATGAAAAAAACACAGATTTTTTTTGTTAAGATGATGTATGGACTGAAGGTTTTGTATAATCTGGAGAAGTAAAATCCATTGAATTCGAGTTGAATTCGAATGAAAGAATTTCAATGAAGTTTTCAGCTCCGGTGTTTTTTTAATGTGTTTTTGTTTCTTCCATTTCTGCCAGGTTTGACGCCAATGAGTTGCGGTGGCTGCCCACTGGGGAAGCAGCCGCAAAAGTGCGCATGAGTAAAGAGGCGGGCATCACAACTAAAATCCACGCAGGTGCAGGCATGAATGAAACGTTTACGAATTCTCATATTCCAAAAGCACAGTGCGTGTGTGTTTTTTGAATCAATACTTGATTAATTATTTTGATTTGACACTAGTCTTTTGAAGGGATGAAAAGATCCACAAAATTCGATATCAATGAGTTGATTTGTCACACCTTTTAAACGCATCTGAATTTTTGAGCCAATGAAACTGAGAAACATTTCCAGGCGGCCAAGAATTGGCGCTTAGTCCTCGGGAATCAGAGCGTTGCCTTGTCGGAGATCCGTAGCACCTCGATGTTGTCCCCCACTTTCTTGGTGACTTGGAGCAATGAGAAAAAGGGTGGAAAAATCTGGGGGGGGAAAGATGTGGAGGTTTCCAAAGATAGTGGTACCCCCAAATCATCCATTTTAATAGGGTTTTCCGGTTTTCCATTATAAACCATCCATTTTGGGGGTACCCCTATTTTTGGAAACACCTATGTGTTGAAGTTGAATTCTTTGATCTGAGAAGTTGATGTTGATGTGGATATTATCAGTGAGATTGGAACAACTTTTTCATTTTCCACCTTGGTTTTTGAAGCTTAAGAATCAGGAAATGGAAGGTCACAGATATTGCAAGCAGTTTTTGTGGCAGGCATAGTGGATTCATAGGACCGCTGTAGTTTGAACAGTTGGCACCAGAAATCAGATTGGGTGGCTGGGATGGCTGACACGGGAAACTCAAAACTTCGAGACGAGAGGATTTGTTCACCTGCAACCTAGCACGTCCTTTCCAACTTGAGGATGATGATGTAATATGATTATAGACAAGATATGATAAGAATTGATGATGTAAAGAATATTCTGACATATTCTGCCAATATTATATATAATTACGCATGAATATACAATAATATAATATACAATACTTTTCTTTATACACTTAATTACACATGACTTTGGCTACAGAGAAAATGACCACCATCCACGACGACATGGCACTCGGCACCGAGATTTTGGAGTTGGCCAAGCAAGGGCATGTTGGTCTTCGATGCGAAGATGAGCCAAGAAACCTAGGAAACCCATAGATATCGATCAATGTGAAGTGGTGACGGTCAAGGTCAGAAAGTTGTTGATTGAAATTTGGTGAAAAGCTGAATTGCAAAGTTGAAGAGACTTGAAGGCACTTGTGATGAGATAGAAATAGTGGAAAGCTGCGTTGGACTTAGGTCTGGCTTGAAGCAATTTGTGACTGAGCTCTCCAAGAGAAAAGCTGACACTCAGAACGCAATCAAGTTACTTCCGGGAGGTGACACTTAGATGTTTTATCTTGGTATATCTTGGTTACATCTGCTTTTCTAATCCTTGTCACACCACAACTTCTTTCATCTCTGGAGAGACGAAAGGACAGATGTGAAAGTCCTTTTTTGATCATAAATGCCTTAGGGTTGGTAGGGAACAAGTGCATTTGGCCCATCATTTGGCATTTCATGAAGTTTAGGTAGCCCTCTGGTCAGATACTGTAATTTCGTGAGGTGAGGAAACAGAGGTTGGGGAAGAAAGCCAACTATTTCACCTATTCTTTAAGGTCAGTCAATCTATGCACCCATATTCTGATTCGATCTGAGGACTATGAGCGTTTCGAGCAGTACGATCAAGGGAGCCACTTGGATTCTCCTGGTGGGTTAGGAAGATTGGAAGTGATGGACACGGGATGTCCTTTTCTCATTGCTTGCTACTTGGATGTCAGAAGCCAATTGATACATCAACGCTACAAAGTCACTTGTGACTTGTCCTCTGAAAACTCGGTCGGAGGTATACACAGGAACCACCCTGCCAGACTCTGGAGATTTTTTTCATAAGTTTCATAAGTGTCTGTGAGTCCAGGGTCTCCCGCCAGTTGTTTTCATAGTGGGGATCAGAAGCGGGGTCCAGCATTTCAATGTCTCATGAGTCCATTTTCCAAGGTTGAGAAAATGGTCTAAACTTCCAACCTGAAAGCATTCTCCAGTCATGGTATCTCAAAAAAGTTCAGAAAACCCATGAGAGGATGTGGCAGGGTTTGCCATCATGTCTTGAGTTTTCAATGACATTCCACAAGAATTATCCGAATTTTCTCCGAGATCACTCTCATGTTCCATAAAATCATCACTAAAAGATATTTCATCATCTCAAATCCGTGTTTTTGATACATGCTTAGTTGAGGTGTGCAAAGCTATTTCCAGTACTACGCTAAGTTGGCCAACCAGCAAAATATGCTTCAAGATGGAGTTCGAACCTCCACTTACAACCGAGCCATTGCGGGGTAGCTCAGCGAATTACGTCCAGGATATCTTGAACAATTTGTAATATGTTATAATCACAATGTGATAGATATAGCAGTAGTATAATTTTGAAAGGAGATACAAAGTCTTTTAGATTCTATTAGATTTTGTGGTAAGAAGATAAACGGAACATACATGATATAGTTGGTGTATATAGATCACTAAAGCAAATTGTAGGGAGGAGGTTGAAATTAAGCAAACCATACTACCCTATATTGTATATAGTATATTCAAGGCAGAATCAGTTGACATCTCACTTGTTGAATAGTAGGTTGAATGGCATATCAGTACGTGGGAATAGCAATTCCAAAATTTGGTTTTGCACTTCTTACGGTGTTGCAGGGAGTATTCTTGTTGAAACTATGTTTCAATGCGATGTTCTTCCTGGTTGCTGTTGACTCAGATTGCAGGCAGTCTGACTTCGAATTTTCGGAGAGTTAAGTGTCAAGTGTAGTCACCAAACGGCAAAAATGCTTTTTGGACATTTTGCCGTCGTTTATTCCTTCTACAACTCTGCGGTTTCCAGGTGGAAAATCCGGATGACTTTCAAGGAAAGTTGGCCATGGATCTGGGAGCAGGAAGTGGAATCCTCTCCTTCTTTGCGGTGCAGGTGAAGATGGCAAGAAACAATTCAAAAAACAGTGGGAACAGATTAGATTCACAACATGTTTTTTTGTTTGAAAAGTCTGTGAAGAAAATAACAAGGTTTAGATTGAATCGAGTTTTTTCTTCTAAATTCTGGTAACACCGTATGAATGAATGTATGAATCATTTACTACAACTCATATATAGCTTATGACTCCATGTTTTGATCATTATCAATAAGTTATAAGTTATAACTGCTAATTTCCAGATAATCACCTAAGATATACCTGTACCTAAATAAATCTGTAATTATCAAAGCTTCACTTCGAACAGCTTAATGCCATGTTGTACAGGCAGGTGCTGAGAAGGTCTATGCAGTCGAGGCCTAACTGAAATCCTTGGAGAAATCGGAGGAAAGAGGTGTCAGCAGGGTAAGACTTTTGATAAACAAATTGGGCACGAAACTCAATTCCTCAAGTGATTTTGGATCATTTTGGTCTCCTATTTGCACTGTTTTATGTTGTTACTCCCAATGATTCAATGCTATGGGCCGTGTCAGGCACTTGGTTACTTGTTTCCGCTCCCTGCAACAGTTGCTGATGACCTCAATCACATGATTTTTTTCAGGGATCTTCCTATGCAATCAATGTAGATACTGGTTTACTGTCACATTTGGCTAACCTTCACATTCTGCTCACCACATGTAGGTTTGCGCCATTGATTAGGCCTCATCCATGGGTGAAGTGGTGCGTTTGTTGGCGGATGCCAATGCCTTTCTGACCAAGAAGATCGAGGCGCGAGGCTAGGGAAGGACTGGCAAGCTTCTTTCGGAAAGGGGACGGTGTTCCACCAGGGCACCTTTTCGGCACCCTTTTCATGAGACGATATGGGAAACACAAAGGGATCACTAAGGGATCCTTGTAATATCTTGTAATTATGTGCGAGTGCAGGTGATCAATCGACCAGTTGAAACCATCACTGCTGCAGAAATTGACAAGAAGGTGGGTGGACCGGTGGACCGAATGTGTCGGGGTCAAGATTCAGCCTTTAAAAAAACCATCCGGCGGATGAATTCTCTGAACCTTCCAACGTCCAAATTGGAAAGGTGGATGTGTTGGTGTCGGAACCTATTGGAACCTTCCTCTTCAATGAAAGGACCCGGAGCAGTTGGGGGATGGTTTCGGTGGACCGTGGTGATGGTGACCATTGGGAGGTCCAGATTATCCTTTGCCTAGATTAAAAAAAGACTGATGAACTCAAAAAAGCCGATTGTAGCAGTATTTGTTGAATACTTACCAGTAGATTTTAGTCTTTTTTGCTGACACCTGCTCTCTATTTACATAGTTTGGTGACACAAGGTCCCTGTGAAGCACCCATGAACATGGCAAAGTTGCCATTTTGAATTCTGCCAAACTTTCCATGACAGGATTGATGGCAGAAGGGTTAAGGGCAGTTTCCTGAAATGAGCTAACATGAAGAATCGTTTGCCTTATACGTGCCCTTTTTGTGCCAAAGAATCGCAGTGGGTTTTCCTTTGGTCACTTTGTTTATGTGCCAACCGACCTGCCACAACGACGGATGTGCCGATTTCTCCAGGATGATCGAGAGTTATCTCTGTGCACGGGATCGATTTCTAAAACCTGGTGGGAAGATGTTTCCGAATGCTGGAACTCTTTGCCCCTTGGCTGGTCAACCGCGGGAGGAGAGGAATGTTTTGGAGAGAGGTATGGTCTGGAGTTGCGTGTGCAAACTTGGACAGGACAATGAACAGTTATAAACCCTTAATGTTGACCCCGGATTAATAAACCCCATGGTTGTTCAATTGGGGGGGTCCCATTTTAAAGGGGATTTATCACTTTGCGGGTACCCCTCTAAATAATCACTATAGGGGTTTATTAACCCGGGGTTGACATGACTTGAGATTGCATGAACTGTCTTTGGAAGACATTGGCTATGTACAAAAGGCTCTTTGCTAAATCCTCCAATGGAGTTTCTTCGCTCATCCTCCAAGTTTCCCTTTGTTTCTAGTACATAGTTCTATTAAGAAGATGATCAGATGGATGAGATTGAATTGATTGATTCAATCTGAAGACTTGGTGCAAAAGTCACCTTGAGGTATCGCGCCTTTCTCCGATTCCTTGCTACATTGGGAGCAGGCAAACAAGCATCTTGCCTGCACCTGCAGCGAGGTCTGGATCTGGTTCATATACTCTTTCTCCATGTTGGTCAAAAACGATGATTCGATGCCCAGCAGATTTGCATGGAAGGGTATCCTTCAATGCGATGGGCATCATGTTATTAAAGAAAGAATCAAATTCATCAAGCACAGACCAAGGAATGGTTTCTGGAAAAACACGAACTTCTATGGCATTGACCTGACCGCGGCTGTGGCGCGATGTTCAAAGCCGGGGATCTGAATTTGATTTGATGGCCATGCCAGGCTGACATGAAGGTTTCAAGGAAGTTGAGTTGTGGATATTGTGTGTAGGTAGTCGAGGGTCTTGCATATTATCTTATCACTAACAGACCCTAGCATTGAAGCCTTGCTCTTACAAGTCAGCGAATCAACCTTTGCCCGGTTGCCAGGGAACATTTTCGACAGCCCATTGTGGATTACATCAATCCCGAGTGCTTGGTATCCAAAAGCATCGAAACGAGGCGGGGTAGCAAAACAGCAAAACGCCCCCGAAAAGCACCAGGAAGGTTTCGGTGAGAAGACTCTGAGGCTGAGCTTCCGGGTGATTAATGGTATGTGATTATATAGACTTTGGTGGTGGTATCGAGAAGCGTGAACATGAATTGACAATGAAACATGGGGAAAAAATGAAGAACATATAGACAGTTCGATGCAAGAAACTTGAGTTGCAGACGCAGATAAGATCGACTTTGCATTATCATCCTACCGATCGCTTGAAAACAAAGTCCAGCAGAATTTGGTTGTGGCAGTCTTCCCAAAGCGTTCCTCACTTTGACAGGTTTGATTTCATGTCCATCTCAGTGGAATCTTTACAAACGTCAGAAGCTCAAAAACTTTGAAACCCTTAATGATTTACATTTGGGTGGTGTTTTCAAATATTTTTTGTTTTCATCCTCATTTGGGGAAGAATTCCAATTTGACTAATATTTTTCAGATGGGTTGAAACCACCAACCAGACATTGTCTCAGTAAAGAAAGGATCGCCATGATGAAAGGCACGAATCATTCGTCCTGCCGGGTTGAGGATTGAAATTCCTTTTGACTTCGAAATCTCGCAACCATGTTTGGTTTGGGGTCCCAGTGTGGCAAGTCTTGCGGAGAGACAAATGACTGGTACACAGAGTAAAAAACATTTGTACATGTACAATAATGTAATTACATAATATGTTTTTTCAAAATTTGCAAGTTAAATTGAGATAATATAGATAATGAGTCCTGAAGTAGATATGTCTGGAGTAAGATATATACATTGAGTATACGTACGACTCAGATAACAAATGAGAACTATTACTATTTGATGAATGGATACCGGTGATGCTTTCCCCAAACACAAGGTGCATGGCTTGGCAGGTTGGTTCGATGCTTATTTCGAGGTGAGTTTCTTGGGGAAGTCATGGAGAGGACATGGAAACTGTATTCATATTGGAAAGTTATGGAAACTTGTAGAAACTGCACATGGTAATTTGTTTTTTACACGGTTTGTAGAAACTGTAAATTTACAGATTTCTGGAAAAAAAATCTGAATCTCTGGATTTGTGTTTTCTTTTAAACCGAGCGAAGAAACAAACGGTTTTGTGTTTCTGTGGAACTCCTGCAGTCACAGGGTAGCAACTCCACGGTGATTCTCTCTACAGCTCCGTGGTGTTCTGGAACCCACTGGTGGCCTAGCTGCAAATACATGGCATGGACGCGACAAGTTGCAGCAGATGTATGAGAGTTGAGCAAGGTTACTAGAATAACCTATCCGAATTTTGGATGAAGCTATTCGCACTCTTTGAAAGATTGCACTTAGGCAACAATACTTAGTAGAATACTATACCAGTAGTGGCCGGACAAGCCGGGGGCGGAAGTTTCAAAGAAAAAAACTATAAGTCAAAGAAAGAATTTGCCTATAGAATGCGCGCAAGGCGACCGACCAGCGCGATGCCCAAACCATTTCTTTGCTGTGAACGAGCCTTCTGCTGTTCCATGGTGGTGATGTGACCTGTTTTGATGTCATGAAGTTGCTTGCGGCGTGAGATGAAGTAATGTGCTTGGTTGTGAGGTGACATGGGTTGAGCTACTGTGGTTAGTTGCGACGTGGCATGTCATGTTATGTCACTTGATGTGCTGGTCATGTCATTTGGTGCGATGTGCTGGTCATGTCATGTCACTTGATGTACTACAAAGTACTACTCCAGTACTACTCCAAACCTACTCCAACACTACTCTGTACTACAAAGTACTACTCCAGTACTACTCTGACTACCAAGTTCTACGCCAGTACTACTCTGTACTACAAAGTACTACGCCAGTACAACAAAGTACTACTCCAGTACTACTCTGACTACCAAGTTCTGCTCCAGTACTACTCTGTACTACTCTGTACTACACAGTACTACGCCCGTACTACTCCGTGCTACAAAGTACTACTCCAGTACTACAAAGTACTACTCCAGTACCACAAAAAACTACTCCAATACTCCGTACTACAAAGGACTACTCTAGTACTACTCTGTACTACAAAGTACTACTCCAGTACTACTCGGTACTACAAAGTACTACTCCAGTACTACTCTGTACTACAAAGTACTACTCCAGTACTACTCCGTACTGCAAAGTACTACTCTGTACTACAAAGTGCTACTCCAGTACTACTCTGTACTACAAAGTACTACTCCAGTACTACTCGGTACTACAAAGTACTACTCCAGTACTACTCTGTACTACAAAGTACTACTCCAGTACTACTCCAGTACTACAAAGTACTACTCCAGTACTACTCTGTACTACAAAGTACTACTCCGGTACTACTTCGAAACGTCATTTACAATGCGCAAAGCAAGAGTCATCACCCTCCAACCTCACCAAATACTGCGCCTGCCACGCAAAATGAATCTGATGATTGATCCGCATCACATATGAAACGTCATTTACAATGCGCGGAGCAACAGGCATCACCCTCCAACCTCACCAAGTACTGCGCCAGCCACGCAAAATGAATCTCATGATTGATCCGCATCACATATGAAACATCATTTACAA
>DF245190.1:0-17803 GCA_000507305.1 Breviolum minutum Mf 1.05b.01 | reverse complement strand
TATATATTAATTTATTTTTTATATTAAAATTTAAATTTTATATTATTTTTTATTTTTTATAATTATATATTTATTTTATTTTTCTAATCATTAAATAAATAATATAAAATTTATTTCTTTTTAATTATTAATTATTTTAAATATCATAATTTTTGATATGTATTAATAATTATATTTAGATTAATTTAAATATAAATTCAATATATATATATTTATTCAATATATTAAAGCAAAATTAAATATATCAACATAATAAATCAAATAATTTCATTTTTTTTTCGTGTTCGTATTATTAATGATAAATATATATATATCCATGATTTCTAATTTAGGATCCCTATATTGAAAAGATTCCCCAAAAGGTTTGAGGATGAATTCCCCCTGCACTAAGCAGGATCCAATATGAATTATATTCTTTTAAATTCATATATTGATTGCATATATTTTGATCGAAATCTACACTAATTTATTTGGAACATGAATAAAGGTATAAAAATAAATATGTACAATATTTTACCAACCTTTTCGGATTGGTAAAGACATATGGCCAAAAGCTAATCAGATGCAGGAATACCGATGAACGTTGTCCCATTGCCACCTGCAGTACCCGTGTTTTTCGCACAAGAACTGGAACTTTCCGGTTGAACATGTCATCAGGACTTGATTTTTTCCCGGCCTTTTTCGAGTCGTGCACATTTGGTAGGCCTTGGCGTTTTGAAGAGCAGCAACTTAAGTCGTGCATTTTGGGAGGTTTTACCGGTGGCTTGACACTTATTTGAGGAACCATCTATTGCAGCAACCCACCATCTTGGCTGCACTCTTGGCTGCCCCACCGTTCTGTACCCAATTCTTGTTCATCCATCTTCTGGCCTAGTTGGGTGTCTCAATCTCAAACTGCTTTGGAATTCAAGTTTGAATCAACCGAGTGTGCCGGCTACAAAGGAGCCGATAAAAATCCTCAAACTCAAAGTAGTCAGTGCCATCCTTAGTCACGGCAACCCCATTGGAAGCATTGTTTTAACATACAGTACATAGAAAACGTGTGAAAACCATTGGCATAACCAAACAAACATACACTTCAACAGCTGTCACATTGTGACTAAATGCGGTCTACGTTCGGCTCAGAAGTTTGTGCAGGCAAAACTCATCCACGGGTTTCGCTTGCTGCACCATGCGGCGGCACCTGCGTAGGGTGGCAACATGACCATCTATATATGCTAAATGGTGGTTTCAACCCATTGCCCATCTCAAAAATAATCAAATTGGATCATTTCCCCAGGTAGAGTAGACAGTTAAAAAAATTGCAACCACCACTTAGATCCACTTAGTATACCATGGTGCAGTGTGGAGATGTTTCACCATCCTGCAGATCTCTTGAACGAGGAATGCATCTTCCACCTGAAGATCTTTTTGGTTCCATGTTTCACAAAAATGATGGAGGGACTTTGTTGGGTGGGAACACTCATCCCAAGGCTTATCATCACGACGTAGCACAGAAATGCACACCGGATTCCCCCGCTGGTCATGGCACCTCTCCCAATCAAAGTGACAAACCTGATGCTACTAGAGCAACATGCCCAACATGCAACAACATGCGTCAACATACATCAACATGCCCATCTCTTGTATTTATGTATGCTTTCATTCGCACATCTGCCAGTTTTCGGACTTCATCGCAAATTCTGGGAAAAAAATATCCAAAAAGACATGTCAAATCTGGAGAGTCATGGACGTTTCCCTTAGGCCCTGACTGCTTGCAGATCTTCTGCTGCCAATCTGCCTTTTCCTGCCTGCGGAAACCATGGAACCATATTGGAACCATACATGATTATGGTCAATACTAGTGCCAATATGATTCATCACTTGCACTGTTCTTGCTATGGCACAGATTTTCTGTAATTCCTTTCATTCTCCTGCTGCCCAAAGCTGAAATTCCGCATCCCCGTCCTGGTCTAAGAGGCTGAAAGCCTGCACAAGGTCCACATCCACCCGAATCATCCAGGAAACATGCTGACCCTCTGGGATCAACTAACATAGCGGGATAAAAACTCCTCCATGTTTCCTGATAAATATCATCAAAGTGGTGGATTTTCGACGGCTATTGTTAGATTACCAGAGGGAAAATGAATACACACCCCAACGCTAAGAGTCCTCACCTGCCAGGTTTCACCCATGCCAACAAGAAAGGTTTTGGAAACTTTCCAATGAACTTTCCAATCCCAATTTTCACGTGGCAAGCTGTTCGTTTGAGAGAGGGTACACCAGGTACAACTCCCCTCAAAACTCAAAAAAACGGCCCCTGAAAAAATAATTACGGATTCTTCATTTTCACTTGGAGTCCATCTCGTCAAGAGGACTTGGTAAAAAAGAATCAGGTGAATCAATGATCATTTCCATCTGCTGCATACCATGCAGCTGGTCCCAATTGGAGCCAACATCCCGGAAACATCGCACCTCATGACATAACCTCTCATCTATAAGACTGTCAGGCCTCATGGCAAAAAAACACACAGACACAGAAATATGCGTATAGACAATTTGAGCAGAATATCATATAATATTAGCTGGCAATTTTCTGGGAAAAAACATGTAGTATATATACTTATATGTTTCTAAAAACTCCGAAGGAATGATGAAACTTGGTGCTTCAGAATGCCAAAGATAGCAAGGACCTTTACAACTTTGCACACTCAGCTTCACACATCATGCAGGCCAAAAATTCGACAAAGTGTAGCCTGTCCCACTTCAACTGGGATCACATTAGGGTCTGACATTGGGCAACAAATTGCACTCCCTGAAACTGACAAATCGCCCGTGAAAATGAATGGTTGGAAGATGAGATTTCCTTTTGATCTTTTGGATCTTTTGCGCTGGCCTATTTTCAGGGGCTATTGGGCCTATTTTAGTTTCAGGGCGGGTACTTGACAAGAAAAAAGAGCAAAAGTACAAAATCCTCAAAGATCCATCAACATAAGCAGGATGCCAGAGTTGACATACTACACGTGGCTCCACTACGTTTTGCGAGTTGAAACTTGGACACCACACTTGCCCTCACGATGTGCACAGCATCCATCGAAAATCTCCGGGAAGTCTGAAGGTGAAGTGATGCCAGCTGCAATAAGTCCTGCCTGGAAACAACGCAAGGAAACCACTCAAGTTTTATCACCTTCCATTCTTTCATTTTTACCCGGCCTCCAGCTCTTGCCGAGAAATTTCACCATCCTTAAGAGTATAAACTTGAGCAGTCAACATCAGTCAAGTCTTAAAATGATATGGCTCTATAGTCAAATGCTGCAGGTGTTGCAAGGCTGATTTGCTTTGGGCATAGTTCAAGCAAATGTTGCGAACTAAATCACCAACCTTTAAAACAAGGAGTTTTTTTGGTTGCTTGAGGTCACGATGAAGGACCGGGACTTCGGACAGGAAAAGAAATGTCCATGAAAAGTTGTCCATCAGATTTCCCCGAACCATCGTAAAAAACCAACTTCTACTGGGTTTATAGGCTCATTTTTGGAAACGCTGATACGAGTATCAAATAATCACTCTAAGTAGATGTACATGTCTGCACTGACGGGAAAAAAACATGCACATAATACATCAAAAGAAAGGTCAGGTTCCATATGGTTCCATGCATTTCATTCAATGTTCCACATTTGTTTTGGCAGGTAGGAGTGTCCTCAGATCTGCCGTTTTCCTGAAATCACCTGCCCACACTTAATTGCAAATGCGTCCAGGTAAGGCATCGACGCCACTTCGATCCAGTGTTCGGAAATTGTGGCGTGCCTCCTGCCGTTCGGAACGGTTGGAGTTGTTTTTTTTAAATATTTTTCTAGACATGTTACACTCACTACAAACTAACATAGCACCTGAAAAATGCTGGTTTGGAGACTTCTTTCCTTTTGGGTTCCTATTTGTCACTGGGCTATGTTTGTTTTAGGGGGGGGGAAATCATTTTGCAAAAAAAGTACCCTCCAGTCAACATAGCTGGCTGGAATATCGCCCATGTTCAATAGGAAAACATATTACAATTGACTCAATCCGGGTCCAGCCATTCCAGCCAGCTATGTTACTTGATCCCGGAGTGTAATTTGGACAAGGAAGTCTTGAGTTTAAGCTTAGTCTTTCAAGTCTGCATGTTCAAAAACATGTTGGGAAAAAAATGTACACCCTCCCGGAAACTAACGTAGCCCCTAAAAGTAGATCCCTGGAAAAGGAGATCCCTATTGGAAACTACCATTTTAATCAATTTTTAGGGGCTATGTTAGTTTTAGGGAGGGTACTTGTTGAAAACAACATGAAACTTATTGGCTCACCTTGGTCAACGCTAACGCTGAGATCCCGAGCCAACAATTCCACTTCATGCTCGGCCAAATGTGCCATAAGAAGCTGTGCGACCTGAGCGTTGCTTTCGGAAAAAAAAACGTAAACAGCACTAACGTCTCTAGAGCTTTGGGAGCAACATCCATGAGATAAATATTTAGAATCACCAAGACCATCATCACTAATCTTAAGTAATATGGATCTAAATGCTAAGCCATTAATCATCAAGCATCCTCCTCCTCATCATCATCATCATCATCCTCACCACCATCATCATCTCGACCTGACAATCATCCTGATCCTGCATGATATTTACCAGTCTGTTCCTGCCATTCTGCTTCCAAATTACCCTCTTTTCCACGAATTCCCGGACCAACCGCAGTACTTTTCCGGCCTTCTTCAACCTCGGAGCCTTGGCAAAACGCCTGAAGGCAGGGGTCATCTGAACCACCGAACCATCGGGAATAGACCCAGAAATTTCAGGAATTCAAGACACCATGCAAAATCAATCAAAATCATGGGTCAAAGTCTGGACTCTGAATGATTCACCTCAAACCTAGATAGATGTTTGCAACTGCTTTTCTTTTTTTAAGTCTCTTATGCTCCATAATTACTCCATCTAATGTACTACTTTCACCAAGGTGTAGCACTAGGAACACACACAAAATGCATCATATACTTGCTGCATTCATGTAGGTATCATATATTTTTCTAAACAACATACTTACAACATACATGTAAATATATCTATATTATATATATCAGACTATATATAGAGTATTCATCCGATTGTCTAAGGACCCATCCAACTTCATTGCTGCTGTCCCTTCCATGCCCTGCCTGAGTTTATCTACTATAGCTTCATCCATCTGCGTCTCTGCGGTCACAGCGCCACCCAGAAATTCGTGGCAATATTCTGGCGGCGGATTCTTGAACAACTCAACAAACAGCAAGGCGACCAGATCAACCCGGTATATCTTGGATCTACGACGTACCCTCCCTGAAACCAAGATAGCCCATGAAAAATGGTGGTTGGGAGACTACTTTCCTTCGGCAAGGCCTATGTTCAAGGGTTATGTTCGTTTTAGGGAGGGTACCCCCCACTCAGGATGCCAGTGGCAGCCCCGATCCTCCAGATCAATCAAGGTAACACCCATGGTGTTTCACTGTTTGCAGGCAAGGTACTTAGGATAAAGGGATGTGACCTTAGCAAAAACAAAGCTTCAATACATGACGCATGTTGTTTCTATATGTACCGTTGATGCTTTTTTTTTGGATTTCGATGCTGAAACAAAACAGTTTCAACTTGAACTTTGAACAAGCAAACATGCTGGAATCATACTGGTGTTCCCCCCCCAAAACAAAACATCAAAACACATCAAATAACATAGGCATCCCAGGGCCCCTCCCTTTGAAATGGTCCCCATCCCATGCTTGAAAAACGACTTCCCCATGGTCCGCGTAAGGCATCCCGGCAAGGCTTCTGAGGCTGAGATGCGCTCAAGTGGGTCATACTTTAGCCTCGGGAATTCCCGGGGTTGGATCCAAACGGTATATCTACCGTTCGACCCTCCGTTTAGGGTGTCAAATTTCAGCCCCTTTGGAGGATTCAGCTACATGAAAACCCATTAAAAAATGACCCCTCCCTGAAACTAACAGCCAAAGCCCCTGAAAATAGGCCGAAACCCAAAAGGAAAGGATCAAGATTAGTATTCCAAGCATCAATTTTCAGGTGCTATGTTAATTTCAGGGAGGGTAACCATCCATGGATCAGCAACCCTTCAATCCCATGGATGGTTTTGAGGGTTTGAAACTTCCAATCAAAACATCACTTTTTTTTGCCGCGAGCGCTCTTGGTGTTTTGTTCGGTCGGGTAGTTTTTGATGAGATTACACCCCCGAAAACTAACATGGATACCCAAAATGATGGTTTGGAAGAGGTAACTCCCTTTAAACATGGCAATTCTTGGTATCTATGTTAGATTTCAGGAGGAAGATGGTACCCCAATTGCATCCTTGGAAAGAGAAATTTTTGTCCTGGTGGTCACTCGCCGCAACATAATAGCAGCACTCCCACAGCACGAAATCGCCATGATTGATACAAAGTAAAACTTCCATGGCTAAGATACACAAATCTGAAGTAATACAACTTTTAGGCTGAGAAATTCTCATGTGAAGAGCACTTTTTATTTGTCACCGTGATGTCAGGGGTGAAACATTGAACCCAGACTCCCCAGTTTCCGAGTTTCCAGCATCATCCCTAGTAGGTGCCGTGCCTTGCCAAAAATGTCGCTTTTAGGGAAGTGGAGGAAACATGGCATGGAATCACACTCCCCAAAACAGCAAAAGCACCTGAAAAGTTACCGGGCCCCAACAGGAAAGGCTTGTCTTCCAACCATTTTTCAGGGGCTAGATGTTAAACTTCCGGGGTGTACCATCAATATGATGGTTAAAACAATGATCATGGGATTTTTTGGTCCCGAAGAGGATGTAATAGTTGGTGGATTCAAACCATTTGGAAAAATATGCGCAAGTCAAATTGCATCATTTCCTCAGGTGGGGGTGAAATGATAAAATATCTGAAACCACCACCTAGTCATCTTCTTCATGAAAATTCTGTGTCTTCATTGTCACAGATATGATGATGTGCACCGTTCGGATCCCTTCCATGCTTCTACACATATCTGCATCACGAATTATGAACTTCTTCACCTAAACCCATCTAAACCCTCCAGTGTCAAATTTCAGACCCTTAGAGGATTCAGACATATAATTATTTACATTCCATGTGGTATTTACATTCCATGTGGTGCTTCTCATCACATGAGTATCAACATTTTTCAAAGCACCGAAAACGGAACAGCGACCTGCTCGGAGCAATCACGCTTTTTCAGCTGAGTGCACTTCTCGAGCTTCTTCTCTACATAGGCCTTGGTTCATGCACTTTCCTTGCCATGGATGGAGGGGAAGTCATGGCGCCATGAAGATTTTGTAAGATTGGTGTCGCATGTTGTGCGAAAAACCTCTGTTGTTGCAGGAAACACTACGGCATACTGACAAGCTTCTCTCTTGCCAAGCAAGTGCTTCTTTCTGTCATCATCCTTTGGCAGCAGCATCAACCTTAATTGCCCCAGCGTTTCCGCAGCGAAAAAAACATGCCCTTTGTAGTCTGTAGGATCAGCCCAGCGGCCCAGTCAAGCACACGTAAAGAAGAACACCTGGCAAGGCAACATGTTGTATCATGTTGTATCATTCTATATCCATGCCCCTTGTGCAAGATGCCCATCGACAAAATTCCAGGAAATTTGCAGCAGGCAACACCCAAGGACCACATGTCAACGGCGGGACCTTGTGGTAACAGACTAAGAAGACGTGTGCTAACTTGTGCTAACCACGAAAAAAGACTAGGTGAAAGACTGTACTTGCCACTGATCATCATTTCAGGTGCCATGTAATGCGAAGTACCTGGCCATCATTCACTCAGCAACTGTCAAGATTCGTCATCATCTATGACACTATAAACGGCAAGTATCAAGCGGCCCACCGACAATCTCAATGTATTGATCTTGAGGGAGGTATCCATAGAACCGTGTGGCCAATCCAAAGTCAATGAGCTTCACAGTCCTGCGAGGATGTCGGCATGGATTCGGGTTGATAATATATATATATATACATAATAAAGATACCACTAATGTAAGCACGCCGCATGCATATATGTGTATACAATAAAAATATACATGCTTTTTCCCACAGTAGATGGCACAGTTCTCACGTGGTTTATCGTGCCGCTATCTGAAGGAGGGTGAGAACGATATCACTGTGGCCCAACTGCAACCTCTGCATGTCCAAATCCTCCAATCTGTTGTCTCAAAATGAGGGGCCTGGACCAACCCAACCAAAAGGTTATCTTTTGTCACCTCACATGATGCATCAAGTCATAGACCGTAAGCATCCTGGTTTTTGTTTTAACACAAAAATAAATCCTTCAAGTTTCAACCTTTGAGAACATGAATCACAACCCTACCCATCGCTTTGTATCCCGATTGTTTTTCGGTTCAGGTTCAGCTCCTATCGTCTCCAGTGATCATGAAATTCTTCGCATTCAAATCTCGGTGGACCTTGGATGCGTGGCCGTGGGTGTCAGCATCCTACATAGCTGTCTAGCCTTCACCTACCATTCCCATCCATTCCCCAACTGGTATTGACATTGGAAGTGCAAAACTCTCTTTTGGAACCTGATATAATTCTATATCTGTAGGCTGCCTAACCCACCTGCAGGTACCTTTGAGAGAGTGCTGTCCCTATGTCGTCTTGACTTTTTGACCTAAGAATTCTCACCAACTGGAAGCCCCTGAGGTTGTGGCAAACCCGTGCGCATGACAACATAGAACCGACTTCAAACATTGCCTTGCCAGAGATCGACTCCTATGCTGGAAGCTCTTCATATCTAACCTTTTCAAATGAATCAATCTTGCAGTCGGAGCTAAAAAAAACTCACAACGACTTTGCTTGTGGTCTATCAGCCTATCTAGTCCAATAGACTATAGAGTATCTTATACCAGGAGAATTTTCAATCAGTTATGGCCCAATCCACAAAGCCATACCAGTGTACAGGTCATATTTTATTCAAACAATATACCCTTTTTTTACCACCAAACATATCGTTGACACATATTGCCACCATCCCAAAGGATTTCGCATGTCTTCCATTTCACCTGCTAGATATCGTTGGATCATCTATCATACGGACCAACATCCAAACGTTGCAGGAATACACCCGAAAAAAAAAGAAAAAAAACATGACACCTTCAAATGGACCCCTGGAAAAGTATATTCACATATTGGAAACCATGTTTTTTTTGGGGGATCCATGTTGGTTTTCAGGGTTGCACACCCTTGAAAATTAATATAGAACCTGAAAATCACCTGTTTGACAAGGGAAGTCATCTGAACCAAACCTTCAGTTTTGGGGGGTCTACGGTTGGTTTTCGGTGGTGTAAGTCATACTGTTGATGGAAGACATCCCCAACAACCACCGTTTGGATGGTGCTAAAACCGCTAAAACCTTGCAAATGATGGGGATATTTACCATATCAACCGGTGAGTTTCCGGATTTCTGAACCACCAACAGTATGTCACCCCTCAAAAAAATAAGTATCCCATAGGATCCATGTATATTTACCGTAATACATTTAGTTGATTTTTTATAACAAAGGTAGGTAAATATATACCATACATGGATCCTATGGGTGTATATATATATATATATATGATATATATGGGTGATACAAGGACAATGTCTGAAACAAACTGATAAGTACACTTTCTGAAAGTAAACTGACACCATTTAGTGATATCCATGAAATACCCCTCTAGGGAACGATCACATATCCCACCGAAAGGGAAAAAGGACAATCATCTTTCCAAATTGCCTTTGCAGGGGATATGTGAGTTCCCAGGAGGGTAATCCATATGACAAAAAATACTCACCGTAATCATGTATGATTTATGATACTCTGTAAGATTGATAAGCACATTGGGTATAGCATGGGTATAAATACCTTGTTAGTTCATGTGTTCATCTCTAGTTGGTGGTTTCAACCCTCTGAAAAATATTAGTCAAAATGGGTTCATCTTCCCCAAATAGGGATTAAAAAATAAAAACTGTTTGAAACCACCACCCAGGAACGTATTCATCCTCTTTTTTCCCCCCAACCTCAGAATGACAGAGACTTCGGATTCTGGAATGAATCCATCGCCTTCTGGCCTCAGTTTTCAATCATTTTTCCAGCCGCTGTCAAAAACTTTAAAAAATGCCTTTAAAAAATGTATGATGCCGTCAATCAATATATATATATATATATATATGTATATTNTATATATATACATTATCATAATATATGCATTTCGACCATTTTCGGGGGTAACCAGCCAAAAAAATCTTTGGAAGCCACCCAAAATCCCATTGATTTCCGTGGTTTCGTGGCCAAGTGGCGAGTCCATCCGCTCCAGAACATAAGTGAAGACATCTGGGCCTCTCAAACGTGGCGGATCGGAGCTGGGGATCCACCTGGGAGATTCTCGGATTCCAAATTGGCTCCTCATTTTAGTAGGAAAAAATGCGCCGAAAAAGTCGCTTCCCCCCAAAAAAATTACATCAGGGTATTTTTCAACTAGTGAAACAAATGGATGCTTTGGGTGAGTTCCAAACGTTTTTTGAGGTAAAGATTTGGAATCATCCAATTGAAACAAGCATGTATAAACAGGTGGCCATCAGGTCCCAGATACATTTAAGTATTATCTGTAACTCCTCCTCTTCATTGGAGCATGGAGATATTAGAGATGCAACCGGTCGCTCCAGTAATTTGGTTGATGTTGCGGGTAAGTCCTTCCATTTCATCAACCAGTCACTGAATCATGACACACTCAATGTCAACCAGGCACTTTCCGAATTTTTTCCCCAAGCCTACCACCAAACTATTGTGCAAAATGACAGCGCCCCTTGACATGTGACGGCAAAAAAATCCTGGACCTGTGCAGAGTTCCATCACGAGGAAAAAACTGGAGACATCGTCAAAATACTCAATTACCTGGCATCAAGTGCAAGGTCATCAATGTACCCTCCAGCAACCTAACATGTCAATGGAAAGTCACCATTTTAAATAGCTAGACTATTACCGGCTTCCTTTGTCATGTTAGCTTTCAGGGGTCAAAATGGATCAAAATGGATCAAAGCTCATGAACTCCACCTCCACAATGTGAGGATGGTCCAAAGCCTGTAGCGCCTTCCAAAAATTCAGGACATGCAACAAAAAGCAGATGTTTTTGATACATCATCTTGACGCTTCTATTGGTGCGTTGTATTGAGAGTCTTTGAAGAAAAAAACAACTGTTCTAGTTGGTGGTTTTTCACCAACCCCTTTGACAAATATTTTCGTCAAAATGGGATCCATTTCCCAAAAGTAGGGGTGAACCTTAAAAACATATGTAAGAAACCACAAACCACCACCCAGTTATTGGCCTTGAGCTCAAGTTCAAAATCCTCATCTCCTGTACCACGAGGAATTTCTTTCACTGCCTGTCAGCCAAGGCTTGGCTTGCATCTGAAAAAACATACAGCCTGGCATCTGTATGAAAAATTACCACTCCCTGAAACCTAACTAACATAGCACCTGAAAATAGGGTTTCCCAAAAAAGGACAGTAGTTTCCATACCACCATTTTTCAGGGGCTATGTTAGTTAAGGGAGGGTTTTTTGATCTACTGAGGCAACCGGGCTCGCAGCATTCCTGTACGACGATGTTGAGCCTGTTAGATCCCGTCCCCAAGGAGTTCAAGGAGAGGGGGCAGTTGGGAAACCTATAATTTCTTGGAGAATGTTAGGGAATCATAGGACAAAATAGGAAAGATTAGGGATCCCGCCCCCTCACTGAAAAACCCATGGATGGGATTCTTCCTTTCGCGCCTTGTGAACTTTTCCAAAGGACCCTTCACCAAGGACCTCCTTGAAGTCGTATTCGCTGTCAATCTGTGCGAGGAGTCGTGCCGTGAGTTTCACCCAAAAATCATGATCTCAAAAGGTGACCCAGCCTGTCTGACATTCTTTCTGACCATATCCTGCAAAGGAAAGGAGATGAAAAACTGAAAGTAAGGATCTTGAAAGTAACAATATTTATATATATATATATAGATTAATTAAACTTTCATGGATTAGATATTCGGATCTGACCTAGCTTCTGATTCGTTCTCAATATCACATCTTACCTTCAAATTGCCTCGGATCTCCCGTGCCTGCCGGTCAAATTCTGCTGGAGAGGGACACACAACTGGGCTGCACGGAAATGCCTTGATGGAATTTGGGGTGAGCCACCTTGACCAAAACCCATGTTCTGAATTCCTGGGTTTCCTTCCAGAATCTTCGAGTGCACACCATGAAGATTTCAGAAACTTCACCTTTGAACGTATAATGCTGATACATTACCGCGGTCCCAAACATTAAACGTCAGGATGTCGGAAAAAAAAAATCCCATCACATCTCTCTGGCCAAAGGACACTTCGGTCTGCGGGTGACTGTGGCGATGGTGTCCCAAATTGTGTCTCAGCCCAGTTTTGTGGATTTTTGGTGCCAGTTTTGGACACCAGCAATCCGATACGAAAACGGTTTCTGAATCAATATTTTGACTAAAACTCCTAGGGAACTAACATGTCCCCAACAAAAAAGGCACTTTTGAGGTCATGATTTTCCTTTTCTAGAGGTGGGATATGTCAGTTCCCTGCAATTGGAAACAAACAAATGTCACAAATACAGTAATTCCTGAATCCCTGAAAGGGTGTGAAATTTGGGCCCCAAAAAAAACACCAAAAACAGACCTGAAAGCTGAAATTTGACACCCTTGGAGGGTCTAGGAAATCATACGTATGAATTTTGACTCTGCAATGATTGTTTTTCTTTTCTTGTGTGCACAGGTATCCCACTTCGTGTTGGATCTGGTCTGGGTGTACTAGGCAGTTTGCATCGCTTAACACACCAAAAAACACAAATGGAGGCGATTTTGGAAAGGAGGATTCGACAATCTTATCAATTTCAATATTTCCAAAAATCAGCCACCTTCAAAACCTGCTTTGAAAAAGTGAAAACCCTCTTTTTGAATGGGTCTCTTGTCACGGGTGTGACCTTTCTAGCCTTCACGATGAGTGAATATCAACCGAGGCTGTGGACATGTTATTTGAAGATGTCGGTGTTCATGGTGTTCCAGGTATGGCACATCAACATCCGAGCTTCATACAAACGAAATCTAAGGTTTTTTGAAAGGGGAACAAAGAAGCTATGAAGTCCTGCGTTCTGAGAAGGAACAGTGAAAACATGAAGGAAATCAAAAGATCTGGCTGAGTGACCATATTTTCTGTCTCACTTGTTTCATGGTGTGTTTCTTTTGAGAGAATGGCCATTTTTCTAGCTGACTATTTTTTTTCCGGAGGTTTTGGGAAGTCGTGTGACCGTAAAAACCGATGAATCAAATGTCAGCTCTGTTGGTCTGTTGGAGCTATTGTGTAATATAGGCAACTCCCTGGGTCTGACATGGCCGGAAGGGTCTGAAATTTGGGCCCCTTATATAACCACCAAAAACACCTTTTTTGGGCTGAAATTTGACACCCAAACGGAGGGTCTAGGTGTTTTCCAGTGTGTGTGTGTGTGTGTCAAACTCTGTTCCAAAGAGCCTTTAGCCTGCAGGGGGACACAGGAAGCCCATAGAGCTGTGTCCAACGAAGCTCTCTATGGTGTCTTCAGGATATCAGGGCTGATCACCCTGACGTACCTGCATTTGTGAAATTGTTGACAGGCTGTTACACTGCGTTGTTTCCCCAGCATTTTCATTTTTCGATTTTGATCCATTTCTCTTTTTCGAATTGTTTAACTTGGAGTGAGCCAAGTTCAGTCAACTTTGGTTCTGTACCGTGAATAACTCTTGACCGAGTATAAACTTTCACGCTTCTTTTTTCCCAAGCATGAAAATACATGGCTTATGGCAAGCCATAAACAGTCACTGTGATACGCTTGCCGTTTCAAAGATTGTGGAAACAAAGTATCCCGTCTTCGTGACTTATCAAGTGTGTCCTCGGCGGTGTGATCTGTCAGAGTCCCGTCGTGATCCCCCTCCCAGGGGGCGTGGCACGATACCATCCGTGTGTGGTGTGCTAGGAAATCTCCCTTTGAAACATGTTCTTTGATTAGCCTTGGCTCCAGGATCTCTTTGAATTGCAATTGCTCTTGGTTGGATTTTTGATTGCACGCTTTGATTACCATTCCGGTTACCATTTTGGTGGGTCTTGAGAGTGTTGGATTCTTCGGTTGAAACAGGGCATTGACCCTCAGATTTGAAATTTCTCAGATACAGGAGTATCTCTCTTTTGAAAAACAGATACAGGAGTATCTCTTTTGAAAACAGATACAGGAGTATCTTTCTGATTCCACTAAGGTATTTCCGTTGTGGCCAGGGCTAAGCCAAGAACCCACCCGTTTTTCCGTTTTTCTGTGCATGGCTGGGGCTAAGCCAAGTACCCCACTAAGGTATTTCGTCAAATGGCCAGGGCTAAGCCTAGAACCCAACTGTTTCATGGCTGGGGCTAAGCCAAGCACCCCACTAAGGTCCAACCACCATGGCCAAACCTAAGCCAAGAACCCATCCGTTTTCTGTTGATGGCTCAACCTAAGCCTAGTGCCCCACTAAAGTGCAACCGCAATGGCCAGGGCTAAGCCAAGAACCCAACCTTTGCTATGGCTGGGGCTAAGCCAAGTACCCCACTAAGGTACATTGGGAATGGCCAGGGCTAAGCCAAGAACCCACCTTTCCGTATGGCTGGGGCTAAGCCAAGTACCCCTTCCCGAGGTTTGATTTTTCTGACTTTTCTGGTTTGTTGATGGGGCTTGCTTTTTAGGCGGTAGGTTTTGTTTGAACTTTTAACTTCTGGTCTGTTGATAGGGTTTGCTTTCCTCGTAGTCCCGGCCAGAGTGCCATTGTGTGTGAGTCAAACTCTGTTCCAAAGAGCCTTTAGCCTGCAGGGGGACACAGGAAGCCCATAGAGCTGTGTCCAACGAAGCTCTCTATGGTGTCTTCAGGATATCAGGGCTGATCACCCTGACGTACCTGCATTTGTGAAACTGTTGACAGGCTGTTACACTGCGTTGTTTCCCCAGCATTTTCATTTTTCGATTTTGATCCATTTCTCTTTTTCGAATTGTTTAACTTGGAGTGAGCCAAGTTCAGTCAACTTTGGTTCTGTACCGTGAATAACTCTTGACCGAGTATAAACTTTCACGCTTCTTTTTCCCAAGCATGAAAATACATGGCTTATGGCAAGCCATAAACAGTCACTGTGATACGCTTGCAGTTTCAAAGATTGTGGAAACAAAGTATCCCGTCTTCGTGACTTATCAAGTGTGTGTGGAAAAATAATGACAAGAAGATATATCATGTGAATGAATCTGTCAATCCACTTCATGCCGAAACTCACCATTCTCACCTATCTGGGATCCCCCAGCAAAATTGGTCTCACCATCGGCACTATCATTTCGCCTGCCAAGATTCAGAGATTGGTAAGGACAGGGTAGAATTGGAATCGTGCACTCCTGCAGTTCCCCCTTTTTCCATGTAACTCAAAAAATGCCTTCTTTTAGGAAAATTCTCATTTCCTGACCCTGGCCACAAATAAGGAGACAGGAGACAAATTGTATAACAAAGAAACTAATCAATACCCCCCCGGTTCACCTGAAACTGGGCTAAAACTTGGTCTTCCCACCATTTTCATGTGATCCAGCCATCACAAATCTTAACGTTTTCACCACCAAAAATCCGAGGAATCTGAGATTTCCCGGCTCCAAAGCTTTGGCCCCACGACGTCGTTTTCGATGCCATTCCTTGGTGAAAAAAATGGGATACACCCACGTGGTGTAGCATGTTTTCTTTCCTGAATGTTTCTTAATTTACATGATCTTTACCCCAAAAAGATCTTAAAAAGTGATCTTAAACGATTCAAGTAATATTATTTATACATATATATATATATATCAATCTGTATATCATATAAACTATATATGTTTTATATATTACATTCCATATGTATATTATATATATATAAATTGATGGGAATTCTGATGGCGTTTATTTTGGCACACATCCTTTGCCCCACAAGTCCCAGGGACAATCAAAACAGAAGACACTTCCGGAGATTGAGGCATCCTCCTGGGCGAAAACATCCGATTATTTTTGGGGGGTCTTAAAGCGGCTGGACGTGTTTCATGTCCAACACACTCTATGGATAGTAGATTTACACCAACATTTTTGGGCAAATGTAGGTAAATATGCCATACATTGAGTGTCTGGGTGTGGCATCTGTGTGAATTTTTGTTAAAAATGCCTTTATCCTTTGGTGTTTTTACACCCCGTTGAGCTGCGATTTCAGCACACTGCAATTTTTGTTTGTCGCCGTTTTAGGCCCATGAACGTGCAACAGCCTAGATTTCTACCCTGCCTCCAGAGCACATGGAGGAAGTTAGATGCTTCGTCAGAGGTGTCAACGACTGGCCATGTGATGATGGATGTACTAATGGCACAATTTTGCAAGGACCCGAAATTTCGGCTCCAAAAAACCACCGAAAACAGACCTTTTTGGGTAGTTTGGTCGCATCGTGGTCTCCAAAAACGCCTCAGCTGACCGGAAAAGTTGGATCGTGATACATACCAAAATCCAAACATAAAACTGCCTAAATATCCCAAAATATTCAAAAAAATAAAAGAGGGATGCCATGAGGTTCAACACATTGATCGCCCATGAAACTCCCTGCCCTTAACGAAAAACACAAGTCTATGTCTGCTGGGGCGCAACCTATCGCCTTCCTAAAGTTTCAAGGCTATGAGCAAGGTCATGATCATGTGATGATGCGCATTTGAGCCGAGTGCCTGAGAAAAAAATAATAAATCACAAAGTTACCACTGCAAAATTCAGCTTCCTGCCATCAAATTTCATTGTGCCACTCTGAAATTTTAGAGACTTTCAACAGAACTGTGACCTGCGCAGCCTGCACATCTCACCTTTTCACATTTCTTGCACCGGCGCTTGCCTTAGTTACTCCATGCTTGAACGGGTGAACGGGTGCTGTTTCTGGTGCTGGTGCTACTGTTCAACTGCGCTATTGAACGGAAACATGTTTGGACGACGCGCCCGAAACGTTGCTTGAAGTTTCGGGGGCCGAAACAAACGTTTAAACCATTTTAAAGTGGCATCTCTGCTGGCAGTCCAGATGGGAACTGGAAGTTGTTGTGCATTGTAGCCTATGCCTCATCGTCCTGGGCCGCAGAGGACGCTCCCTCAAGCAACTTTGGCTTGGCAAACGTGTCGTCATTGACCTCTGAAGGCGAGGACGACAAAGGTCCTCCTTTCCCAATTGGTCCAATATTCTTGGCAACAACACTTCTCGCCACAGTCTGTTCCTCAGCAGAAAGTTCATCCTTTTCAGCCTTTTTATCTTCATCCTCTTGCTCTAAAATTTGTGTCTCTGCCGTGAGTTTGGGGAACTCCTGTTTGGATTCAAGCTCACTTGGCAACTTCGATCGAATACTCCCAAAGTCTGAGGATGCATCTGATTGGCCCTTCCTTTTTATGGAGGCCATACTGTCCGTGGCTGCATCCTTGACGGATTTTCTTGAGAGCACAGGGTTTCTCGTCCTTTCCTTGTCGACTCCCACCAATGTATTAGAGGATCCCTGGACCCCAGCCTCCTCTTCGCTGCTTCCTTCTTTCTCATCCTCATCGTCTTTGGTTGACTCTGTCATGACTGCTGGCTTTTTGACCCCAAACACTTTGGGGACAGCCGCAGCTGATTCGCTGGTTCCTTCCTTCTCGTCCTCATCGTCTTTTGTCGACTCTGTTATGACTGGTGGCTTTTTGGCCCCAAACACTTTGGGGACAGCCGCAGCTGATTCGCTG
>DF245189.1:0-19936 GCA_000507305.1 Breviolum minutum Mf 1.05b.01 | reverse complement strand
ACTTCTACTTCTACTTCTACTTCTACTTCTACTACTACTACTACTACTACTACTACTACTACTACTACTACTACTACTACTACTACTACTTCTACTTCTACTGCGACTTGCTACTACGACTACGACTACGACCACCACCACGACCACCCCGGCGGCGGCGGCAGCGGCTGCGCCTGCTGCGGCTGCTAGTTGGTGTAGCATCAGTACTACGAATCAAAGGAAGTTTAGAAGGCAAGCTTCCGACAACATGGAGAGATACCTCGGGAACCTAGGAATACCTCCGGAAAGTAGCAATACTTTCAAATGCCTGGTGAATGTAGCAATACCTCGGGAACGTACTACTTCCTGCAATACCTCAGGAACGTAGCCATACTTTGGAATACCTCGGAAAAGCCCGGAACCTGCCACTACCTCGGAAAGCTTCGGAACCGGCGGAAGCTGGAATCCTGAAATCCGGCTCCAGTATATCACCCCACAATACCCCCAATCCAATGCCTCCAATACAATCCGCTACCGCCAGAACCTACAGAAGACAAGACAAGAACTCACGGCCCATACGCCCGCGAGCTCCGCGCGGGCCCGCGGGAACGGCCCCACGGAAGACCATAGCCCTTCTTGGGAAGACCACAGCCCTTCTTGGGCTACCGCTTCCTTTAGTCTTCTGGAGCTCTAGGAATTTTTACCCCCACATCTTCGTTCAATCTTCTTGCACCCAAAGAATTTTCACCCGACATCTTCGTTTAGCCTTCTTGGATCTTCTTGGGCTTTGGAATTTTCACCTTTCGTCTTCGTTTTGTCTTGGGAATTATCAACCCACAGCTTCGTTTAATCTTCTTGGAGCTCTGGTAATTTTCACCCTACCCTTGGCTAGTCTTCTGGAGCTCTAAGAATTTTTACCCCACATGTGCGTTCAGTCTTCGTAGGTCTCGGAATTCTCTGCCCACGTCTTCGTTTTGTCTTCTTGGGCTTTGGGAATTTTCAACCCCTGTCTTCACTTTGTCTTCTTGGGCCTTTGGAATTTTCGCCCCACATCTTCGTTTAGTTTTCTGAAGCTCTAGGACACCAGGAATTTTCACCCACATCTTCGTTTAGCATTCTTAAGGGCTCAGGAATTTTCATCGCACGTCTTCAGCCCTTTTTGAAGGGTATTCCGAGATTATTTTCCCGGCACCCTCCTTTCCCGCACGCCCCTCTTAATTTCTCACTTGGTTCGCAGATAAAAACTTTGCCTAGCCTACTAGTACCAGCCGGCTTCCATGAACAAGACCATACAAGACCTCAATTCAATCACAACACCTTGGCAGAGATCTCCAAAAAGGTCGAACGTAAACCGTAAACCCGGCGAAGGCACCTCCGCGCAAATGTAATGTGCCTTGAAATAATCCTCTGCTTCCATGGCTTGTCTCAGCTTCTTGCCGAGTCCAGGACCCACGGCTCTGCGGAGGAAGGGAAACACAGAATATGCGACGACCACTTGACAGGTCGGGAGAAGGATGTTTATCAAAGAGACAAAGAAGGAACCTCCCTCAATGAGCAGGAAAATTATAGAGAAAATAGCTTGAGGAATGTTCTCCCAGAGGAGGAGCTCTCTTTTGGTAGGAGTTACTTGCTTGTAAAGCAAGGGAAGGATGATGTCGTGAAAAAAGCTGGAGTTGCTGTCACCTGAGTTTGCTGTGTCTTCGGCAAACGGCGCCGTGATCAAGGGTGTGTAGGTGGCGCACAGCTCTGCCGAGCAGTTCGGCCTATGAAAAATGAACCAACCGTGGATCCACGCCAGGTACCCGAAACTTATTTCTCCTATCATGTTTATGAAAGCATGTTCAGATTTAAGGCATAGCATGCTGAAAATTACATCCTTCAGCGTGTCAAAGTAATCTGAAAAAAAAGGAAAAAGGGCTATGGAAGAAGCCTCTGCAAAGGTGATTAGACCGAAGTGTTTGCCTTCAGGAAGCCTTATCACAGCAAATAGCGCCTGTACTAATAAAACCACTCCTACTAAGCAGAAGAGAAACAAGTAGAGTTCCCAGTCCAAACCTGTAGTCTTTGACATGCGATTTGAAATCATGGCCCAGAAACACGTACATGAAATCGTCAACCAGGACATCCAAAACATGAAGGCCATCAACATTCCTTGGCCAGCAGCATGAATATTGCGATGCAGCAGCTTGTAACCTTGGCACGGTTTGAGTGTTGGGCCTGCTGTCATGATCAGTGTACCTAGCAGCGTAATGCACACATACAGCAACAGGAAGGCACTGAAAAACCAGTGTTTGCGATCTTTTTGTTCGACCGTCCTCATCTTGTCGATCTGCCTCACAGTAGGCATAAAAGCATCGGGTTGTTGAACCATCGGCATGGCCAGATGGGGTTGCTCGATTGCGATGTTGGGAAACTCCTTGGCCTTTTCCACACCGTTGATAGGCGTTTTGGCCATCTGCCAAAGGTCCGGGAGATCCAGCGCTGAAGAGAGTGACAAACAAAAGAAAAGAAAGATGGACATTTGGGACATTTGGGACATTGGACCGTTGGACATGAACGAGGTGGCAACCCAAGTGATGCTCGGGCCACCAAAGATCGGAAGAAGATCGGGAAGACGAGAAGATGGGACGAGACCGGGCTTTGAGAGCTGACGGCTGAGGCTGCAGAGATTGGCAACTTTTCTGAAATCTGAACGCTTCAGACATCTTCAAACTACAACTATACTATAGAATCTGTTTCAACCTGTTTTAACCTATTCAATTGTCACTTTCGAGCGGCATCCTTTCTCGCAAAGCGATCAAGTAAGTCTTTTGAAGTTGGACCCTTCACAGCGCTGCCTCGCTATGCCGCTGACACGCTGCCTGGCTCATAGCTGTCTGTAGGGCTCGAAGTTTGGATTATGATTATGGATAGTGGATTCTGGATCCTTAAAATGCAGTAGAAAACTGACTGAAAACTGAGTGTAAGCTGGATTTCTTCGCAAAAGATTCCACTGAGGCAATCATCCAATTAAATGAAGACTTTCACGGCAAGGGTGGCAAACCAAAGGCCTGCCGTCCTTTCGTGCAAAACGCCCCAGCACAAACTGCATATGCAAACATGGCCACAGGGAACAAAAGCTTGGGATGGTGCCGCGTCTGCCACACTGCGTCGCTGTTGCATTCCTCCTCAAACGACCCGTTTCGTTGGTCGAACAGGATGATGGCCCAACCCCGGGCCATGGATCCAAATTTTGTGGAAGAACGTTTGACCAGAATTCACCAGATGGACAACGTAGTCAGATCTACAAGCGTCCCATTTATGGGGTTCAGAAAACCTGCTACTGATGAAGATGATGAAGAAAACTCAGATCATCATCCCGTGGGAAAAGGTTGACCGCTGGGATTAATTTTGGCCTTTTTCCCATGAGATGATGGGGTTTCATCACCCGGCTACAGGGGATAAGGCTCCCCAGAGTCCTGCATGGAACATGTTATGAACATGTTCGAGTTGTGTGTTTTCCTATCCTTTCATGGTTACATATAAATACGTCGTAGAAATAGGCATGATCATCGTCATCATCATCATCATCATCATCATCATCATCATCATCATCATCATCACCATCATCACCATTCTCATCCTCATCCATATCCAACATGGCCACATCCATATCCAACATGGCCACCGGGGCATGGCTCAGCATGACGGGCATATAGCTAACGGGCATAAACCTAACAGAATTCCTGGCAAGCGAGCAAGGGTTGAAACAAACCACACTGTTCTGGACAGTTCAGTTATATAGTATTATAATATATACATATTCAAACGACTAAGGACTCCTACTCCAGACATTACAATACCAAATCTGGGTGCACCAACTCAAGTTGTCAAGATTTAAACCTCAACTTCAATCATTGATCAACCAGGTGACAAAATCGCATCTGGAAAAAATAGGGAAAAATAAAAACAAAAACCTCCAGAAGGAATGGCTTAACAAAATCCACATCATTCTCTGCTGCCAGTTTTTCTTTACCTCTCCTCGAATGCTACTCCTTGGACATTCCGCTGCCACATGCAACCACGCGTGGTGAAAGACGCGGTGAAAAAGTGTCTTGCTGCAGTTTGGGTAGTGTATCACAGATAGTCCTGCAGCTTGGGTAGTCTATGAGGTATATATGCAAAGGAAGTTTAGAAGTTGACAATATGGAGAGATGAAACGCAGAGAAGAGAAGAGTAGAAGAGAGAATGAGTTAGAGGTATATACTAGATGAAATTGCTTTATGATTTTTTATGATATTTGTGAGATTATGTAAGTGCCCTGAGACCTGGAGTTTAATGTGTTTTGTTTGAGCCAAAAGAAAATTAGCCTACATCATGCTTGAAAGCAAATAGTAGTTAAGGAGTACAACTTGGGCAGTGGAGCATTTGCTATGTGCAATGTCCAAACCTCAAGCAAGTCTAAATCTACTGAAAAATTCAAGCATCTTCCAAAGTGTCGAAATTTCACGGCTGTCATGCAATTTTTTGGTAACCCTTTTTTGTGTCCCAGTCTCAAGCTCCCTTCCACTGTTGTTTTACAAGCAGTGTCTTGTGACGCGGATCACTTCAAAAGTTCTGCCAGGCCATGAGATGCAAACCCTCAAGGTTCATTAATGAAGACACACTGGTTTCCCAGCAACCTCGTTTGCAAACCATATGAACATCAACCACCAAAACAACTAAAATTTTGAAGACGTTGGCACTGGCAGAAATTTGGTGAAACGGGCAGCCAAATCTGTGTGTGGAATCCACGATCCATGATTTATCAGTAGTACCGCACGATGCGGTGGCGGAAGTTTCAAGAAGAGGAAAACTATAGGAGAGATTGGTTGGTGTGTCACGGATGCCAGAGCAAAAACACTGCCAAACTGACTAACTAAGTGACGAACAAACTTCTTGAGCTACAGACAGACAGACAGAAAGACAGACAGAGACAGACAAACAGCCTGACTGACTGACTGACTAACTGACTGACTGACTGACTAACTGACTGTCTGACTAATTGACAAATTGATTGACTAACTAGCTAGCTAACTGACAAACTGACTGAGTGACTGATTGACGAACTGACTAACTGACAAACTGACTAATTGACTAACTAGCGAACTGACTAACTGACTAATTGATGACTAACTGACGAACTGACTGCTTGACTAAGTGACTAACTGACTAATTGACGAACTAGCTAACTGACTAACTNAGTGACGAACAAACTTCTTGAGCTACAGACAGACAGACAGAAAGACAGACAGAGACAGACAAACAGCCTGACTGACTGACTGACTAACTGACTGACTGACTGACTAACTGACTGTCTGACTAATTGACAAATTGATTGACTAACTAGCTAGCTAACTGACAAACTGACTGAGTGACTGATTGACGAACTGACTAACTGACAAACTGACTAATTGACTAACTAGCGAACTGACTAACTGACTAATTGATGACTAACTGACGAACTGACTGCTTGACTAAGTGACTAACTGACTAATTGACGAACTAGCTAACTGACTAACTGAGTAATTGACGAACTGACTGATTGACTAAGTGACTAATTGACGAACTGACTAATTGACTAACTAGCTACCTGACTAACTGGCTAGTTGACGAACTGACTGGTTTACTACGTGACTAATTGACGAACTGACTATAATTGACTAACTAGCTACCTGACCAACTGACCAATTGACGAACTGACCAATTGACTCACTGACTAATTGACGAAGTGACTAACTGACTAACTAGCTTACTGACTAACTGACTGATTAAGTATTTGACTAATTGACTTCCTGACTGACGAAATAGCTAATTGACAAACTGATGAACTGACTACCTTGACTAGCTGACTAACTAGCTAACTGATTAACTGACCAATTGACTAACTCATTGATTGTTTAACTGACTACCTGACTAGCTGACTAACTGACTGATTGAGTTTCTGACTGACTGACTGACTGACTGACTGACTGACTGGCTGACTGGCTGACTGACTACCTAGCCGAACAGACTAATTGACTTACTGACTGAATGACTGACTAACTGACTAAGTGACTGGCTGACTCATTGACTAACTGACTAACAAACTAACTAGCGAACTGACTAACTGACGCACTGACTGATTGACTAACTGACGAACTGCCTAACAAACTAGCTAGCGAACTGCCTAACTGACGCACTGACTGATTGACTAACTGATGACTTGATTGATGGGTTGGTTGATTGATTGATTGATTGATTGACTGACTGATTGATTGATTGATTGATTGACTGATTAGCCGACAAATTGACTTACTGACTGACGGACGAACAGACTATCTGACTAATTCACTAACTGACTAATTGACTAACTCACTAACGGACGAACGAACGAACGAACGAACGAACGAACGAACCACCGAACGAACGAACGAACGAACGAACGAACTAACTACCTAACTACCGAACTAACTAACTAACTAACTAACTCACTCACTCACTCACTAACTAACTAACTAACCAACTAACTAACTAACTAACTAACTCACTCACTAACTAACTAACTGGCTAGCTGGCTAACTGACTGATTGACTAACTGGCTAGTTGACTAACTGACTGATTGATTGACTGACTAACTTACTCACTGACTAATTTTTCGACATCAGAGCTTCAAAAAAAGGTCCCAACCCCGCAGCTTTTTAACATTTTGACTTGCAAATGTGCTTCGGCGCCACCGCGGCGTGCCATTTTTGGAGATCAACTTCACAAATTGCTCCGCGAATGTGGTGTTTTGTGGATTTTGACTGTAAAATGTGCTTCGCGCCACCGCGGCGTGCCATTTTTGGAGATCGGAACTTCAAAAATTGCTCCGTGAATGTGGTGTTTTGTGCATTTTGACTGTAAAAAGTGCTTCGCGCCACAGCGGCGTGCCATTTTTCATGTCTCTGCTGAACAGCTACCTCCGCACCCGCCGCTTTAGCAAGCCTACTTTTCGAAGATCAGGAACCACGAATCATTGAGAAAACACCGCCATTCGCGACTTTCCTAAGATTTGGCGCGTGTGTATCTTCTTTCTAGTGACTCTACGCGCGTGTTGATCTTCTTTCTGCTGACTTGACTTCCCCACTCTGCTTTTCAACTGTCCATATTGTGGAAGTTACACTTCAAACTTCCTTCGATAAACTTGAAAGGATGTTACTTGAGATAGATTCCGATGTTTCAAGGATAGTATCTGACTCTTTTGCACTGAAGAAAATAGGCCCTCGCTTCTAAGAGCCAAATCTGGAAGGCACTTTTTTCAGCTGCAAGCCGATAATCAATCATTTTCAACATCCAACCATCCAACTGGTTGGGCATCAGCTATCGGCAGCTAAGTAGGAAGAAGACCGCGAGGTTCTTGTCCAAACTTCCAACGTGCTGGTTGCTCCTTATCCGGGTACGCATTCCTGGCCATTCTGTGACGGTACGGTGCCAACGGTGATAAAGAGCTATCCTGGAAGAAATCCCAACCCGAATTGACAGTAAGCAAAACCCTTTCATCTACGCAACTGCCACTGCAATTGACAGGTAGCTTCCGTAAGCTACACCTGGAAAGTTCTAAGTCTGTCAAAATCTCTGGAAAAAGCTTGTGAAACTTTCTTTAGCAAAATCATCTGCATCAACAAGCACCCAAAAACTGAGATTTCACCAGCCTATCAGCGAGGTTCGGCAACTTGTAATGCCCTGGACCAGGCTTAATGGTAGCCCGCTCACCTCGCAACTGAAAAATGTGGCGTCAAAAGCCAGAGTCCAAGGTAGCAAGTGTTCCACAAGATCCAACCAGCTGAGTATGGAAGGAGCCATTGATCTCTTCACTGAGCATGTCAATGCATTTCCAGATTTCAATGTTTCAACTTGTCGGGGGGGAAAACTGTCTTTCAGATTTTAGTTCACTAGGCGTAAGGAGCAAGTGACCCCAAAATCCAGTAATTATCAAGCAAATGGATTGGATGAGGCAGGCTTGACGTGAGTATTTGGAATCTGATCCCCTGCTGCAGAGATCGTGACAGACTGCAAGCATCAAGAAACCCTTTCATTTCTTAAAAGACTATGCACTCGACAGATCTGAATGTGAAATGCTTTCTGCTTCCTGCCCATGCCTCGTGCAGGTTCCAAGGGATCCAATCGGGGATAGATCGTGAACCTGAAAGTAAATTTTCCGGAGAAGGGCGGCTCCTAGTACACAACCTTCAATGTTGATACTTCCAAAGCTTACAATGGCGAAATGTCATGAAATGTCAGGTTTCTTTGATTCAGCTGATGCTTTCACACCTTCATACTTTCTATCAAAGCCCCTCCCATAAGCAGCCTGTTTTTGACCATACCCCATGTGAACCATAGCCTTTTCCAATCACTTAGTGAAAAATTTAACTTCATCTTAGTCAGAATCTTTACTGCCAGTCGCCTAGCTGACGTGATATTTCTACATTGGTTTTGAAGTTGGTGAAGGGACACTTGCCTATCACATCAAAGCATGGATCATTCATGGATCAAATCAAAAGACCTGTGCATTTTACTGATCAAATCACCAATCTTTTTATGGTTTTGTCACCGTGTCGCCTGTAGGGAGTAATCTTCCCAGTTCGAGTCGCCTTCTCTACATTGTACCTGAATGGCTTAGGGTGATTAACCATCTGGTAGGTTCACTAGAAAATCAGCGCCATTCATAACCTGAGAATCTCGAACAGCATCAGGTTACATTGGTTTTGTCCCGGTCCCCAAGATGCAATTCGTGGATAGTGACAGTGAACATGACAATAATTTTTGAGACCCAACGAGCAGAAACCATGCTGCCTAGGCTGCCAGTACGTTTCGGCTGCAAGGGAAAAAAAACACTTGTGGCTTTTTAAGGGTTGATCTTCAATTGATTCAATGGTAAGAAACTCTCAGATCAAATGCAATATATACCCAGACTGATGGCAAAGTTTATCCACGGTATATTCAATGAAATTCTATGCCTTTCCAGTGGTTTTTGCCCGTGGCAAAAGCGTCAAAGCTTAGGCTTGTTTTTGGTGCGCACTCGCCAGGTACTGGAGTTGGTGCTGCAACCGCTTCACGCCAAGCCTGGATGCTACTAGGGTGCTATTTTGCTCCGCAAAAAGGGGTCATTTGTTTTGCCAAACTGAGGCAAATTGAACAAAAATCTCATGATTATGTATAATATGCGCATGATTGTATGGATATATTAATTTTGTTTAATGCACGTATATGCACGTGCACGTTTAGAATTTTGATTGATTTGGTCAATATATGAAGAACTTACGGCTTTGAAATTGAAATCGCGGATAGCCACGGATAAATCAACGTTATACCACAAAACACCAGAAGAAGTACCGTTTTTCTTCCACGAATTACTGTATGTTTCGCAGGATGGGCCATTTTCACGATCTTTGTTGCCGAACAAAACCGTCATCTCCGTGTTTAATTTTTGCACACAGAAGTTGAGCATCTGCATGTTTGACTTTTGCTGATCCTGTCGGGGAAAAAAGTCTTTCGAAGGCAGAACGAAAAACACTTCAGCCTGGACTACGCATTTCGCACGAATAGTCTTTTGCAAGGCAAAACTCTTTCATTAACCCTTTGATCAACTCTCATGCTTAACATCTCAATGTTCTTGGAAACCAATACAGCAACTCGTAAATGAGATATTGTACGATTAAATTTCAATTCAAATACCAATGCTTCTGACAATATGATTGATTTTTTTTCTGCTTGGATTTGATCTGAATATTTTGAGCTATTTTGAGGCATACTTGACACATACACAGCTGTCCACCGTTTCTTCAGTTTCGGCCTCACGCCCTTGACAAGTGTACACTGGAGCTCGACGGATCTGTCCACTTTGCTTAAAGGCCTCGGACCCAAAACTCCAGAAAGCTCCATTGAAAAACTTGATAAAAATCAAAGAATGGAAAAGAAATTAAATCCAAAAACTGATTCCTTTTCTGAAATCCTCGGTCCTAGTGGTTTCAGTTTCTAGCTTTCCACTTAGACTGCACGAAAATGGGTCTTTCTTCCAAGCGCATCATCAAGCGAATCCAACCTTAGACCAGGCCTCTTGGTTGTATTGCCCCGGAGCAGGTCCATCCTGGTTCCGATTTCGAGCTAACTCATCGTGAAATGCAACTAAGGGGTCTCAGGATGTCAAAGTCTACACAAATGGGGGCTATCCAAATCACATGCAACAGTGGCTGTTTTTGAGAACAATCATGAACAATCTAGTTTTCGTCTCGAAGCAAATATACGAGTTGCATCAAACACTTTTTGGCTGGAACTCTGAAACTCTGGCCATCTCTGGTCAAGACGTTCCATCAAAGGCAAAAAGTGATGTTTTTCAAAGCAAGGAAACCTTGGCGTGCATGTCTGGATCCGTCTGCTACATTCAGCATTTCGTCCAGCGGGTGTCAACGCACCATTCGCATTGATTTTGCGCGTCGTCAAACTTTGTGCAAGTTCCTACCCACAATTTCCTCGTTTACCTTGCACCTATCCTTTCTCATCATAGATGCGTCCATCTCAATCTCCTTGTGCATGTGCACACTCCCTGCTTCGTGACTGAGTAGGTCATGCCTGGGCGCAAATACATATCATTTGCATAACTATTTGACTTGTCATTTGTCTGGTTCGAAGCTTCAAATTGATCAACTGGAAACACCGCATTATCATTGATTTTGCCGTCATGTCATCGTAATTTTCCTTCCATCCACGGCAAAATGTTTAAGGTGTCTAAAAAGTCTAAAAGTTCAACTTCAACAAATGCAAAAAAAACAAAAACAAAAGATTCGCGAACGCACCTGGTTTCCACCCAGAATTTCCAAACTTCTTCTTCCAGAATGTCATGATTTGTGCAGCGTTGGAAACCTGACACGATTTGGAAACATACATTTTCCATCATTTTCCCACTTGTGTAAAAAAATCCCCAAACACTAGAAAATTCAATCATGCAATGGATCAAATCAAAAGACCTGTGCATTTTACTGATTAAATCACCAATCTCTCCATGGTTTTGTCACTATGTCGCCTGTAGGGAGTAATCTTCTCAGTTCGAGTCGCCTTCTCCACATTGTACCTGCTTGGGGTGATCAGCCATCTGATCTGAGATCTGATAGGTTCAGTCTATCCCGTGCAACCCCTTTACAAAAGGGATTGTCACCTGGTGATATATCTATGCCAAAAACAAAGCAATAGTCAATAGTAATACGTGACTAACCTCAACCACTCGCAAGATGTTACCTCTATCGATAGAGAAGTAGAAAAAAACACCAAAATAGTGAAGATTCACTCGTCCATCTTTTTGGGCATCCCGTACATTTGTGATGGATTTCTCCTATGATACACTTCCTCAATCAAACACAACATGTGACGCGAATGCCACGCTAAGCATCCACCTCCAATCTGGAGGAGCAATAGCCGTGCAAAGAAACCACACAGGGTCTTACCTGACAACTGGGGCGCAACGGCTGAGAAACCACACAGGTGTTCCTGGAAAACCTTCCCATTTCTTCCTGAAAATCCTCCCGAAAAAGTTCGGCGCCTTGGAGGTTCCTTTCGTGGGCAAGCAGTGGCCGCATTTCATGTCCTGTCATGGCGTGGGAAAACACGGCAAATCTCTGGTGCAGCCTTTTCCTTACAGGACATGCAAACACCCCCGGGTTTTCCCATAATGTGGCTAGTGCAATGTCGTAAACCAGCCCGTGACTCGGAATGGTGATTGTGTTGCACATATGGCGGCTAGTGGTAAATATGCATTCTAATCGGATAAGGAGATACTCATTATCTCTTTTATAATCTTACATAATCACGTCGACGATGATGCTGAAAAATGCTGAAGATCTTTTTGGGAGTTCAGTGGCATTCCACTCATGCAACCACCAGGCGTCATTTTTGGACTTGGCCCTTCAAAGATCTTCAACGAATTGGGTCAGGAGTCAGGACCATGTTTACCGGTGGTTTCGGACATCTTACGCTGAAGGCACCCAACTTCTAGAGTTTGATAAATATGTTTGCCTAATTTGAACCATAGCTCTAAAGTCACCACAAAATAGATAGAAAAAAAAAAATCCTCCAAAATGTTGGCAAAATCCGTGTCTATCTATTTTGCGGTTGCTACATGTTGCTACATTAGAAACACAACACCATGTTTCCAATGTTCCATGTGCAGCGCCTTGAGTTCGTTGATCGTGATGTACTTCAGCTGCAAACGTACTACTGTAGTTCCTCACCCACCTAGGAAAACAACTCAATCAACGGTCCAGTCAAAATCATGTCCAGAGGCTGTGTCAGGTAACTGCTGCACTCAATTCTCAAACCTCTTGAACTTTGCACTAGGCCTTTGACAGTAGAGATTGGATCAATTAAATTAGGTATTCGAGCAGCGCACATTTGGCAAAGCTCAGTCTTTTTCTGTTTGCGCCATAAAGTCCGCATAGAGACACCGGCTTAGACGTCTCCAAAGTGGAACTGAGTGGACTCTGGCATATTTCTGAAACTCAAACTTCAACTGGCGTCAAAGATCTTCCCATGGGCTCAATGGTTCACCTCGAGATCAATACTCCTCTTTTCCTGGACACTGCCATTTTGTTTCACACCATTTGCATTTTGCACTCCTCTGCTTGCATCTTTCTTCACTCTTGCCCTTGCATGACGTCTTATCTTTTGATCGTGCTGCTGGTTCCCTGTTCTTGACAATGCAACGAGGAACGGGGAAATCCTTCTCGGAGTTTGCCTCCTCCATCTCTTCAGTGATCTTCTGGGTGTGAGCATCCATGGCAGTCTCGTGAATATGAATGTCATGCTCTGGTCGCAAAGCAACCACAGCCACGACACAAAGCAACCAGATCCACATGGCGCGCATGTCCTCAAAGGAATTCACAAAGAGTCTTAGACTTGAAGCTGCGAAAAGGCTTGAACCAAAAGCTTGAAATTCAACCTGAAAGGCAAGTTCAGCAGCCTTCTTGTGAAAAGAATAAGTCTCCTACAGGTAATAGGTTTAGTGACATCTTCGAATCTGCAACTTTGAATCTGCAACGTTGAACATGGGCAGATTTCTGGTCCCAAAGACAGACTGCAGAAAATATTCGACACCTCTCTGAAGAGGACTGTGATAAAACATGCGGTATGGCAAGGTCACAACCATCAGCAGAGCATTTTGGGTGTTTCCTATTTGATGATTTTTGGGGGTATGATCTCCTTGCCTTGCAATGGCTGAGACCACTATCCTGCAACTGGGATTTAGTTGCCCCCACATGGAAATCCTCCATCAACAGTAGGGACTCCCTATCTTTTCTCGTGTAAGATGATCTTCAAACAACACAGACACGAGAACTTTTTTTTCATCGGAATCAAGCATTGTTGCCCACCCGTTTTGGATGGCCAGGACAGGGTTTTGCGTGTGAACCTCTCAGAATCTCCTCTTCTCGTTGTCAGAGGCGTTTCCTCAAATTAGCGCGTACGCAATGGCCTTGTACGCCGTCCACGACCGCCAATTTGAAGATCTGCAATGATGCCACTTTCAGCAATCAGCTTCCGAATCTGTGCATTGATGGCTTGCTCTTTTCCTATTGAAAAAGTTGGGCCTTTAAAATATTTTGAAAACGCAACAGAAAGTTGACACAAAAAGAAATATAGATAGATGTCTTTGGTATTGGTTGATTAATCCTGGCGGAATCTGATTTTAGTCAAGCAAACTAGTCTACTAAATTATATCTATGTCTATGTACACAATTGAACCTTCAACATCAAGAAGAAGTACACTTGAATAGAATCCACACTCGCAAAGACTACTTGCACGCTATTTGCCATCAATTCCACACAAGTTCAAAATAATGCACTGGTTTTCCACATCCACATCGCTCCTCCAATCGCTTCCCGAATCATTTTGGTGTCTTTATTAGAAGTGCATGTTGCATTCTGGACATCCAAACTGAAGGACGCTGCGTGATTTCGCATCCCATTGGCTTTGTTGCATGCATAGCAGGTACCAAGCACCACCACGAGGCTGATCACAAAGTACAAGGCACTAAAGGCAATATAAGTTGCTGAACCCGAAAACAAGGATATTAAGAACATCCAACCCAAAAGCAAGGGAGCCAATCCACCTCAAGGAATTTGTTTTTCAAAAGTCGGAAAATGTCCAAATCAAAATATCCTCGGATCTGGAAAACAAACACAAGAAACAAACACAAAAGACCTCAATAGACAAACTTTTTGATGCTGAAGAGCTAAGTCACTGAAGAGGAAGAAAGGTCCACTCAAGATTGAAATCCATGAGAGGCCACATTTCACCCATGCCAATCGTTGGGAATTGGTAATCAAGCCCACAGCAGGACCAGCAAGCCTCACCTCAATGTTCATTTCGTTGGCACAGTGCGCTTCAAACACGCACCACAATCGACTGTGTATGGGTGTATTGAGATTGGATAACAGCAACACTTGCTCGGGCGCAGCAGTCAAAACCTGATAAAAGGGCGAATGCACCACGGTCTTCAACAGCTCTGCCATCAATTGAGGTTGATTTTGTGGATTGGACAAACAACAGAAGTAGGCTCCCAAAAGCTCAGTTGGCCAAGCTTTCATCAAATTGGTTTCCAGATCAAAGACACCTGGACACCGTAAAAAATCAATGAGCTTTTCAAAAGGGGTGGAAAAAAACACGAGGATCACATTAAACAATCTGAAATGCCAGGGTGCAATCTGACTGGTTGTAAGGATCCATACCAACATTGTTGCTGGATTTTCTGTCAATTAATGTTCCTTGACTTATTACAATCTCAATAATGTCGTCACAACGATGGTTTTTTTTAACATCATCTTTCAAATTTCGTTTCACTGCAAAAGAAAATGAAGTACATCTGACAGCTGATCCACCTTCATCCCACGCATGTGAGATGAACAAGTCGCAATTGAGACCAGCTGTTACACTGTTCTTCATCACCGCAAAGCTTAAACCTCTGATACCATACATATCATCTGGTGCTTGGGTGTAAGGTCGAATCAATCCAGCATTCACGTGATGCATGTTGGGCCCAATGTGTAAGCTGTCAAACTTTGATGTGGGATAAAATTTCCAGCCATTCTTCTGACACAGATCCTGGCAACAGAATGGCTTCTTGGCAAAAAGTCAAGACGAAACAGCATGGAAGGTCTTGGCATTCAAAGAGCGTGACTTTTTTCGAAGCGTCTCCAGAAGGGCTAAGTATATAAACATTATAAACCATGGAGTCTGGGGCAGCATCTCAGAACAGATGACCTTGACTAGCAATGTCATTCTCTCCAAAAATTAAATCATGCTCCTTCACTGACAAATCACTGACAAATTTCCCACCCAAACGAAGCGGGTAATTGGATGTAATTGGAAAAAAGGTCGGTCCTCACTGGGGTTGGAGATTTCTTTGTCCCGGATGGAGCAACGGACCATTCTCAAGAAGTCTTGAAACTGAGTCTTGCTGATGCCCCAAAACTTCGCATCCAGCTGGGTATGAACACACCAAGCAGCCTCTTCATCTTGAAGAGCCGATGCAGATTCAAAGATTTTCCTCCAACCCAACTAACTGCAACTGGAACTGACAATTTGAAAATAGATGCAGCCTAAAGAGCTCTATACAATACCGTATCTGTATATTTACGTTCATATCGCATACCCCTGAACTACATGTCATACAGCAAGTATACAAGCAAGTTTTCTTTGATTTCATCAAACTCCCTGAGCGAAGTTGGCTCCTTCGACACTGATCCAGGCTATCCATTGACTTTTCATATTTCGCACCGATGGTCACGTCCATGGCAATCGCTGGGAAAAACAGCTGCGACAAACAGCTGCGACAAACATTCGGTGGTTGGAAGGTGCCAAGGCGCTTTAGGTTGATGATGCCATATTGTCATATGACCGTATATAATATATGTTACTCCATATGAAAACATTACAAGAGTGACCAAAGTCGTTCTCCCATCTTCTCCCTGAACTAAGCCACAAAGCTCTTGAAAAATCCAAGTGGCATGGGCGAACGTGTCGTCGGAACCGCAGCTTTTCAAAAGCCATATGCCACATGCATTCTGCGGCCTGCAGGATGCAATTTAGTAGTCACCCAGGGCCATTTTGATTGGATGATTTGATGCCAACTGAATCAACTTTAAAAACTGCAGTACTGCTGACTCTGAAAACGTGTTTCACTATCCATCTGCACAGCAGCCTTTGTGTGGCCCCTGGTTGAAAAAGATCAGTGTCTCATGTGGCATGTTGTGGCATTGGCGCCTCCGAAAAAAGTGCATTTTCGTTCGTAGAGGTGTAGATCCTCTCAGAATGAGACTGTTCAACTATTTCAACTGCAGTGTGTGGGAACCTTCAACGAACAAATTTCAAACTGTTTTGCAGAGTTCATTTCCGTTCCCAAAAAAAAACGCATCACCACCACCCACCCCCAAGGTTTGTCAAGGTTAAGGTTCCCTTGGTGGGGATAAAACACTGGGTTTGTCAAAAACCTGAGACGAGAGAAACGAGAAACCCATTGGTCCGAGGGGTGCATTGGAATCTATCCACTCCATGCTCCTCCGTCTCCTATCATCCAACAGTTGCAACCTCGACCAACTCCATTTTCTATAGCAATGCCCTTCGACAAAATGAATTTTGCCGGGAATGGTCCAGATAACATCAAAAATGAATCCCTTTTATGGCTTTTTTGTGTATACGTATGTTTGAATACCTACAGTACATACCGTACATATGGATTGACCAACGGATGATGGTTAAATCATTCCCAACCAAATGGAATCCTGAGGATCGTTTCGGGCGTTTCCTGAGAAGTGAAAGCAACAAAAGGCAGCGTCTGCACCTGAAGAGCGGTTATTGAAACAAGAGCAAGGGAAGGATAAACCAATTACAGTAGAATGAATCATTTTGGTGAATAATGGACTCTATTGTAAATGAATGTTGCAAGTGATTTTATTGATTGATGTTCTGCTTAATGTCGTGATTGGTGTTATTATTCTCTTGTCATTGCTGTTATCTTTGAAAAATGATGTCCCACTTGATGTTGATGGTATCGTCACAATAGTATTGCGGTGTCCTTGTCGTATCATTGATGTTGCCAGTCAAGGCAATCGATACTATCCTATCCTGGATGCTTTCAGGCAACGTGATTGATTATTGAGGATTCAGGATCGAAAACTCCTGATGGTGGTGAAAAGAGAATTGTACATATTATGCATATTGCGGCGGCTATGAATCCTACGGATATCATGATCGATGATCAATAATGGTGGTTGTGATGTTGACCATAAATCAAACAATGAATATGAAGTATGACAAACAATAGATTGATCATGGACGGTGGATGGGTGAGAGAAGCTGAAAATGTCAACTCGGATCGACCACCCTGAATTGCACCTGAACTTGGCAAGTTGTTCATCGCAAATTTAGTCACAAGTCAGTTGCAAAAATCAACAGCATACCCCAATGAGCGCCCTTTCAAGCCCGTTAAAGTTGAAGAAAAAAACTCCAAACGACAAAACTTCAGACCTTCAAAGCTTCAGGAACTTCTTCATCTCACCTCCTGAAAACGTTGATGGATGGTCTGATGGTTTTTCGTCGATCAAAACACTGCCAGTGGCATGTCCTGTCATCTTATCTATTTATATGTATATATATATGTTATCTAGAGCTCTATGTATGTATAAAAATTCTATAAATGTACGTATTTATGCCAAAGACAGTGCCTAAGTACTTTCTTTTGATAGACTTTGCATGCAGCAAGAGTGGTCAGTTCGGGTTAACTTCCCCAAATCTTCCAGCTTGGCATTTTGAGTTGATGGGTTGGTGGGGGGAGATGGGTGGATGCCAACCTGGTAGTGGCTTGGTTAAGTTGACTTGAATAACGGGGAGTTGGAAGTCCAGATATGTCCATATCACCCAACTGATGACTACGGACCTACACATGTTACGCAGAACTTTTTTGGTACACCACACGTATCTCGTGACCGTTTCGGGATCCTTGCCTGCCATATATTGGCCAATGGCTATTCCAGCCATTCCGCCCGTGCCATGAAGCAGCTGGATCCACAAGTATGCCATGAAGCAGGATGATGCAGGCATCGTGATGGCAAACTGCCCCCCCCTTGTCCAATTCTGCTGCAAATGACAGGTTCTTTCTATAGCTTTGAACTTAACACTCATAGTGCCCCATGTGCCGATGTCTCCAATAAAAAAGAGTATGGAAATGGCCGAGAAGTAAAAACTCTGTGCCGCGCTGCAATGAGTCTCAACCATGTTTGTTTGCTCCACTCAATAAAATCAGAGAGCTGTGCGAGCCACTCATTTCCAAGACATATGATGTAAGAGACATCGTGTCTTGCAAGCTTGACCACCATCTCTATCATCTACCCAGAAAAAAAGATGATGATCCTGGTGACTCCGGAAGTCTGCAAGTGTGAACTTTTCTATCATCTCAAATGTGTTTTTTTGCATCTCAATTAGACAATCATCCTCGTCCTGGTATTCTCTCTGTCCTGTGATGCATCCTGATGCCCCTTCCCCGCAACGGGTCTAGGCCTCATCGTTCACTTGCAAGGTCTCACATCCAAACCTGCCACCTATGAAGGGGGCCCCAGAGGCCAACATCTATCAGAGAATCACCGAAAACAAAGCGTTCAAGGCAACGGCGTTCGGGCCTGCATTCTTCCAAATGGTGGGATGCCCTTTGGGATCCCTAAGGTCCACAGGGTGAGATGCTTCTGCCAATGAAAAAATGTGGATCAGCAAGGATTCCAATGGTGGTGTCTTAAGATAATTTCCAGCAGGACCACTGAAGTCCACCTTCCCATTGAAGGCTTAAGTTGGATACCTCTGGAAATTGGAAAATTCGGGACTCGCCTTTTTCAAAAACTAAGTCCAACATTGTCCACGAACTCAGAACTTCCTACTAAATTGAGGCGCTGGCATGGTGCTGGGCACCAAATAATGTGGTCCTGGATTATCTGCTAAAGGATCTTTGACCTCAACTTTGGAAGTAAAACGCCTTCAGCACCGGGTGGGGGTGACTACCAAACCCACCTCTGAGGTATGGTAGTTGCTGGCTGGTGAAGGTTGTTGGTATCTGACGGCCGGTATGTTTCTGAGATCCCCAACACCAATCAGGGTTTTGCCGATGCTGAATTTCGGCGCTGTTCCGTAGCACCTGTGGACGGACCCACTTTGGAATCAAAAAACCTTGAACCAACAAATTTCTTGTTGTACAGTCTTAGAATGTCAGGTAAAGAGTAGAGTAGAGTGTTATCATGATTGCCAATGGAACCACTTTGGCTCGGGCCATGTACTCCAAAATGACCATATCATTGGCACTTTTTCGTTCAAATCACCCAATTTTTGAGCCATGGATGTCACTGGGTGACCCAAACGCATCGTAGGCTCTTGACGGATCCGTGTCTAACATACCATCGCTGTTGCTGCGCAGCGGCTTGGACAAAGAGCCACGCATGCTCCATTTGGGCCTGGGGGCCCAACGCAAGAATTCACCGTTTTTCACTATATATATATGGTTCACCTGAAATGTTTCAATCCATGAAATCACAAGCGCCAAAACTGCAAATGGCTTAAAGTCATCAAGTCCTTTTGGACTTATATCATTTGATTGACTTTTTGAAAAGTAAGCTCTATCAAGAAAATCCAATTTGTTGTGGACATTAAACCCTATCTGCAAATTTCTTCAACATCAATTTTCAACGCTCCACACTCCACCAAACACCGCGACTTTCTGCCAGCAGTTGATCTAAGTTCCTGGACCCTTCACGCAAAGCTGCTCGATATCCAGCCTCATCAGATCTGGCGAACACTTTTTTCACACGCTTTTTTTGCCAAAGCAACCGGATTCCACTGAATTGAACCGGAAAAATGTATATTATATTATATATCTACATGTATAATATGCTA
>DF245188.1:0-19970 GCA_000507305.1 Breviolum minutum Mf 1.05b.01 | reverse complement strand
GATCCCAAGTTTTTTTTCTAGCGCCAGGTTCGTTTCTGGTGCCGAGTTCTTTTCTGCTGCCGGTTTCCCCCTGGTGCGGGGTTCCCCCCAGGGCTGGGTTCTTCTCCGGTGCCAGGTTCCCCGTGGTGCCCGGTTCTTTTCTATCTTTTTCTAGTTCTTTTCTGGTGCTGGGTTCCTCCCGGGTGGCTGCTTCTTTTCCCTGGTCTGGCTGGTTCCCTCCTCGTGCCGGGTTCCGTCCTGGCCGGGTTCCGCCCTGGTGCCTGGTTCCCCGCTGATGCCCAGGTGGAGCCCGGCACCAGGTGGGAACCCGGGACCAGGAGGAACCCGGCACCAGGAGGGAACCAGGCACCTGGGAAAAAACCTGTGTGAAGAATGTTACATGTGTGAAAAAGTGTTACATATGTCAAAAAAAGTGTTACATGTGTGAAAAAGATTGTCACCTGTGTGCAAAATATTACATGTGTGAAAAAGTGTTACGCATGTTACACATGTGAAAAAAAGGGTTACATTTATGAAAAACATGAAAAAAGCTGTGACATGTGTGAAAAAGCTGTCACGCATAAATCTGATAAATGGTGATAATATTGATGATATTTGATAATGGTGCCTTCGTGGACAAGGGCACATCCACCGCCGCTGCATGTTGCTGTATGCCCAATTGCCTGACCAAATCAATGTTGCACACACACACATGTGATCAGATGTGAATTGTTGTGACATGCAGATAGCACATCTGGACACCGCATGGTATTGATGCACATCACATCAAAATCATCTAATCATCAATGTTGCCATTAGTCCCTTGCACTAATGCAGCAGTCTGAATCAATATATCAATGCTTTTTCGGGCATGGTTTTGGTGAAACAAGTGAAACTTACACAATGGAGTTGCCAGGCATCAAATGTGATGCAAGGGGGCCATGACCTTGCTGTTCGATTCGTCAACAAACTGCATGGATGCATCAACATCATCAACTAAGTGTCATGGGTAATTTTCACAAGGCTATTTTGACATTCTGTGATTGTCCTGGAGCAGACAAGTTCATTGCCTTCTTGAAGGAGGTGCACGCAAACAGTTTGCTTGCATTACCTGTTTGAAGCGGATTTTTTTTGGGCCAGTCATCACTGATTGCAATTTGTGCACATGCCCATCCTTTGGCCAGTCATCACAGACAGCCATTGGGGATCATGCATTATTTTTGTGCGTTTCATCACAGACAGCCATTTGGGGTGATGTTATTTTTTTGGCTTGCCATCACAGGCAGCCATTCGGGGTCATGTTATTTTTTGGCCAGTCACAGTGGCTGCTTTTGGGGATCTTGTTTGGGGTCATTTTATTTAATGGCCAGCCATCACAGGCTGCCATTGGGGATCATATGCAGTTGATAGGACTGTCATGATGCAATGCAAAAAATGAAAAGTGTGGGGCAGCTGCAGCAAGATGGATGAAAGATATTTAATCATTTTTAATCATCCAAAATATATCAAAATATGCAGGAAATACCATTAAAGATATTAAGATATTTAATATATCAAAATATATCAAAACAATGTGTATTATAAGATTTCAAAAATTTAAAAGTCAAATGGAAAAAAGGATACCTATGGGGGGGGGTATGAATATACATTAATAGAATTTGAAAAAATACCAATTAATGTATTCGGGGGGGGGTACATCTAAGGGGTTAAGGGGTAGGTATCTTTTTCAACTGTCCCCGTAAATCCAAACCAACCCCCACCAAGAATACGGGCTTAAGAGTTATAAATGATTGTTAATCAAAGGTTATAAAGGGCCGTAATGATTTCCATGCCATCCTCAGCATGCGAACGGTCCTCCAGGAGCAGCTGCAGCAACAACTGCTGGTGTTAAAGGCCCAAACTGCAAAGCTTCAAGATGAGAATACTGCCGCCATGCCCATTGACAAGGTGCACCGAAGTTTGAGAATCGAAATCTGCTGAGGCTTCCATTGTTTTCCATATGAATGAATGGCAAAAAAACACTTCAAGAAACATGGATTTCAAGCATCCCAAATCATGATTCCCTTTCAATATGACTTTGATATGCTTTGATGTTAGTTCCGTTTGCGTTAATAGCAACAAACTGATTTATGAGGCTGCTTGAACTCATGGTTTGTTGAGATTGTTCAAGGATGCCTACGATAGATTTGCCTTGCCCGCCTATAAAAAGACACTGAAAATGCTCGGAATTGTGCATGCGCGAATGTATGGATGTTCTTGGATGTGCAGATGCCCTCAATGGTGGTTTACATATATAGACATAAATAATTATTCCCCCGGAGCATTGTTGAAAAGATTTAAAATGATGAGCAACTCTAAACAGACGTGTTTGTCAGACATTTCAATCACTCGTTACCCATAGGTTCCGTGGGACTGGTATGTCTACCTACTTATTTTTCTACAAACATCAACCATGCATGTTGGCAATTCTATGGAAAATCCCATAGATCCTATGCGTTACAATGCACTTCACCATCCAACGTTTTTGTCTCGACTTGCTGCAGCTTGTTTTTTTACAAGGCGCGTCAGCTGACATCAAGACTCGAAGAGATCTCCAGTCGAAAGATGGAATTGGAGGTGGATTGTTTCTAGTGTGAAGTCAAGGGTCAAACATGAATCGTTGAATGTGCAACTCAAAGGGATTGTAAATTGATGTTATATTGTTATACACCCAGGAAGTCTCAGGGACGATACGTTGCCTCATTGTAAATAAGGAATTTCTTTACATGGATCATTCAAAAACTATTCTTTGTTCAATGCCAGGATATCAGGATATATATATATATAGACAAATATTAATTATTTGCGGACATTTGGCAGAAGTTTCAATGCTGGAAACCATTCTCGAGTGATTCTAAAGTAATCCATCCTCATAGTCATAGTTTGCATATTAGCTGCATGTTGATCATGATTGTTTGGTGTCAGAAGTACAGTAGGGTTTGACATCATCCTAGATGCATCCACCTTGTACAACAATTGGTAAACTGGTGAATCACCAGAAATAGAAATGGGATACTCAAAGGTGTATATAGCTCCCCTTCCATTTAAAACAATCCAAAGGGAGATGTGATTTCTACCTGGATCGTTTTTTTGGGATGTCTTGAACTAGCACCATCCCCAAACAGCCCATGAGACATCAATTTGATGGTGGTATAGGTTGAAAATCATTAAACATCAACCAAGAAAAGTGTAGCATGTTGCTGTATATTATTTGCCATGCTCAAACCCCTCCCAGAAACAGTGGCAAGGAAGTGCAAGTCTTTAGGTTCTTTTGATCTCTGACTCAAAATGATCCATATATAGGCTCTATGATGGTCATGATTGCATTCTGGGTGGGGAAAAGTGGTACCCTATTGTATGAAGGATTTGCAATTTACCTGGTATAAGATTGGTCAGAGTGCTTTTGAACTGAGATGTTGACACGTAGAATTTTTGCGGAGTGGCATGGGGCGGAGAGATGAATTTGTTTTGCTTTGTGTGTTGTGTTTCGAGAAAATGGCCCTGAATGACATGTGTGACAGAAGGTAGCGACATTTCATTGGCACAGATTTGCTTTGACTGTTTCGATTATCAAGAACTGTAGTCACTTAACATCGTGAATCCTTTACGATGTGCGTTGATGAAATTGAGGCTTGCAATGACTCTGCATTTCTTGGGTGTGCAACAAACCATGCCAAAACACTTGGGGACTCAAAAGACTCACTGGCATTACAGGAGCGGCTTTCCAAAGTTCGTTTGGAGTTGCTGCGCAACCAGGCAGGGCAGTACGACAACCACAACCGCAACCACAACACCAACAGCAACAACGGCGACGACAACGACAACAGCAACAACGACAACGACAACGACAACGACAACTACAACTACAACGACAACAACGACAACAACAACAACAACAGCAACAGCAACAGCAACAGCAACAACAGCAAAACCAAAACCACCACCACCACCACTTGCTATACTACAGCAACAACTACAACAAGTTTTCTCGATTTTAGCTTTCACCTTTTTTTTTCGGCTTCTTTGTGCGGCGGCTCAAAATTCGACCAGGCAGAATCTGATGAGTGTCGCTTGAAAGCTCAACAAGCGCAAGAACTCATGAAAGAGCTGAAGGTCAAGGGCCATAGAATCGGCCAAGGGATCAGTGGATCACCACGGTTGGAGTTGGTTGATGTGGGTTGGTTTAAACAACAGAAAGCATGGTAAAAGTTTGTTTTTTTCTGTATACTATATTCATTGAATTATATTAAGTATAGATAGCCACTAGAATTGCATATCTAATTCTCTTTAGGTACAAGCGTACAACCGTATTACAGCCAGGCAAGTTGTTTTTTTTTAATATGGATTTCAAAATCACCTATTTGTTTCACGGTCAACCCGGGCTTCAACGGGGTATTTTGTTGACTCGGGGCTTCACATACGCTGGAAGCTTCATCGGCACCGTCGTTGGGAAGCAACTCAGGCCTTGGAAAAGTCGGATGATGATGCGCCCAGGCAACGTTTGTTGGAGATGGCCAAAAAATTGGCCGATTCCAAGCTGAAGGCCGGTGTGGAGTATGATGATGACATGGGGTATATATAGATACTTATATTTGTATTTATATATACACATCGGAGATGTGCCAAACAAAATCATTCCGGGTTGGAATGTGTTTTTTTGTTTCCTGGATTTGTTAGTGTTGGTTTTCTTTATTTTTGAATATGTTCAACATTTTGCATGTGGTTTTGTGCATGGGAAATCGTGGTTAGGAAAAAAAGATATGAACGGAAAGGGTGGGTTCATCAGGATGGAAAGTTTAGGAAGTTGTTGGGTCTAAACAGTGGAACGATGTGGAGCAGGTTTGGAGGATTGAACTGGGGATTGCTTAGCAAACATGCGGGTTAAGGAGATGGATCTTGGTTGGATATGATGTTGGAGGATATTCGTAGTGGTCCTAAGTATGTAAGCAGGAGTATAGACAATGAGCATGGCCCATGGCTAGTAAATAGTAAGCCTAGTAAGCCATGGGGTGGGGGTTAGATATTTCAGGAACTTGTAGCGGTGGCAATAACCATTCTTGCAAGCCACCTAGTTGGGATCGTTGGGGTTAGCGGTTAGCCTTCAAGTAATACAGTTCAAGTATTATCCTTGATGAGTTCATCTAGGTCGTGGTTTCATGTTCTTTTGATGTTTACCCCTACTTGGGAAACGGATCCAATTTGACAAATGTTTTTCCACATGGTTTGAGACTTTCAACCAGCAATTATCTACCAACGTATTCGGTCATCCCGGTATCGCCATGCAGGAGCTACAGCACAAGCGTAGCCTAGAGATTGCACAGGACGAAACTGCCGGGAATTCGGGGGTTGTGCCTTTCTGGAAGGACCCAGGATGGAAAGTGGGAGGAACTACTGTAGTGTATGCTGAAAATAGTTTGGGTTCAGGATCCTGCAAAGGTTGAGAGATCTCCAGGGTTTTGTTCTTCTTTTTATGTTTGGTTGAAAGATTAAAATGTAATGACGCTCCACATGTTGGGAACTCATTATACCCAAATATTTTGAGGAACGCTGACTGCAGTACTCTACAGTACAGGCTTTCAACATTCTTCACATCATTGAAGTTGGCATGTCTGACATCCACAAACCTTGCTTGCCTTGCTGAACAATTGAGGGTTGAAGTCGCAACTTTTTTGGGGCCATGGGAATTGGGACCTAAATATGCCTAAATAGCAAACTGATTTCTGCTGGGACACAGCACTGTGATAGCATCCTACCCATAGTCATGCTTCTGTGGAAAAGATCCGAAAATGACGCAAACTTGGAGGCCGGAAATGTTGCTCGTTTTGGGCCAAGGGTCCTAGGAAGTGAATCAAAATTCGTGAGTGGGTCAGAGCCAATTTAGGGATATTGACAATGATGGTATGTAATTATTTGGTAACATAGTGATCCAATCATATCCAATCACCAATCTAGGATCGTTCAATGAGTAAGAAATACAGAGATCTGAACATGTTCAAAGGGATCAGTTCTGACCAGGAGCAGCAGCAACAGCTGGAAAAAGCACGTAAGGTGCAGCTCTTGCCAGGGCGAGTTGACAGAGAGGGACACTATAGGGTACACCCTTCATCACCCGCTTACATTTTTCAGTTGAGTGTGTTCTTGTTTCAGAGATGGGAATTCCAAGATGTAGCTGTAGAATGTGAAAAAACTCTAAACACAGATTTTGGGCAAGGGAAGTCATCCCAACATTTACAAACATGTTTTTTCCATAGTACGCTTCTTATATGTGTATATATACGTATATATTTGTGCTCTCCTCTCCTTCCATCTCCACAGGCGGATGAAAAGGAGATACAAAGTTTGCAACGTGAAGTGGCTGAAGCTGAGTCTAAATTGGCCAGTCAGGAGAAAACTCGATAAGGATGTGAAAAAAGATCCACATCTCTTCCACCATCTTGGTAGGAAGTACCCTCCCTAAAACTGACAGTCTGCCCACGAAAATAGGCATCCCAAATAGGAAGTCTGACCTTCCAACCTTTCAACCATTGATTTTCAGGGGCGAGCTGTTAGTTTCAGGGAGTGTTTTTTGTTTGGGTTTTGGGTGAAGGGAGGGGAACCTTGGGGTGTTGTTGTGGCCTGGTAGGAAAAAATGGTTTTGGCAAGTTTGAACAAAGGGAACTTGCCGCAGTTGCTGTTTGAACAATGTTGAGGTTTCTCGGTTTCTCAAGTATTTTGAATTTCACCTGGATTTCATAGTGCAGACGGTGTGTTTAGCAATCCACTGGAAACGAGCCTTAAGTTCATCTTCCGGAATGAGAATTGGCTGCTTGTTGAGATTCATCACATTGCAGGGTTGAAGAAATATGTGTTCTTCTTTCAACCACATTCTGCCGGAAGCAATGAAACCTCATGTTGAAAAGGAAGCCAAAGTGTACTGGTAGGTGAAAAGAAGTCTCCTCCTTCCAAACATGAAAAAAGGAAAGGAATATGTTTATCAATGTGTCGTTTGCTTGGAGGAGCTGATACTTCTAGCTTGTTTAATTCCAACACCTTTTTTCTCTCAATCTTATGAATCAACACCCTGGTCATCAATCGAATACTCCTGATCAGGAATTTCTTATTAAAGGTGGGATGACGGAGACCATCCCCAATATGACGAGTTTAGACCCCAGTACCTATGGATTGATGAACAATTACAGTAGGCAGTTTGTTAGTGTCAGGAGCAGTATCTTCGGTTGACGATCCCCAAACCTCATCACACAGCAACAAGGCTGCAGCAGTATTGCCTGGGAGATAAGTTGCCCTCCAAGGAACTAACATATCTTTTTTGAAAGCACTTTTGATTATTATTTATATTCCTTTTTCCAAGGTGGGATATGTAAGTTCCCTGGAGGGTATGTCCCCAAAAAAGTTCCTGAAAGTTTCTGGCGCATCATGCAAAAAATCAAGCAGGCAGTTTAAAAAATGTCTGCAACTTCTGTATTAACACGCAGGTAGTGTAAGGAACAACATCCCGCCCCTCCCCCCCAAAAAAAAGGAACAGCTATGATGGTCTCGCCCCAAACAGGAGTTGCAATGGCGTGCCAAAGTGATGGAAGCTCAAGGCGTTCCTAAAGTTTCTGGAGTCAGACGTGCCAGTCAGGCGAGGGGGCCTGGTGGATGTTTTTTTTTCTGTTTGGACTCTGAAAGTTGGGCCAGTTGTTGTTGGGTGCTGGGGGTGTGGGTGGATGTGGTGAAAACACGTGCACGTTTTTTTTTTGGGGGTGGGGGGTCTGAGTTCTGATTGCAGGAATTTTGGTGCTTTTTTGTAAGGTGTTTTCCACACTTGCAGGTTGGTAATGGTTCTAAAGCTATCCCACAAATTATGCTAAGGATTGTGAGAGTGTTTTTTGTTGGAAATCATTAGCAAATTGAAGAGAAAGAAGAGTTGGGGAGCAACATGTTTTTCGAGAAAGTGTGGAAAACAATCTCATTGAGACACTCCAATCCCGGAAAATTAATATGTCCCATGAAAGGCACCATTTTAAAAAGGACAGTAGACTTGAGGGGCTATGTTAGTTTCCGGGGGATTCTTATACTTGTTCACGGACTGAATTCAGCTTTCATATTTCAGAATTTGTTATTTCCACACCGGCCGTGTAATTTCCAAGCCAGCGCGTATTGTCCATGTGAGCACCCACCCAATCCCTGGTATTTTTGCATTTTGGGGGGAATATTCTACCCAGTTATAAAGGGATTACAACAACCATGAGAAGGATCGTTATGAACCAACCAGTATAATGGACTGTCATAACCCATAGGATCCATGTATACATGGTATATTTACCCACATTATATAATCCCATAAAAACCAACCATTCATGTGGAGAAATATACCAATGCCATGGATCCTACTGTTGATGGTTCAGAAATCCGGCTGGTATGTAGTTTATCTACCACTATTTGCAAAGAGTTTTATACATCCCAGGTGGTTAGCCAGATTTCCGAACCATCAACCGTATCTTGCCATCTAGGATAAACGTTCAGTGAAAATCAATGAAACACATCACCTTTCCTTTTTTGTAATGCCAAACTTCATCAACCATTTGGATCATCCCTTGGCAGTAACCTGAAAAAATGATAGTTTTCCATGAGGAATCTACTTTTCCAGGGGTTGATTTTCAGGTGACCCATGTTTTAAACTGCAGGGGTAGTAAGCGTTGAACGTTGCCATGGATCTTACCACTGCTTTCGGTCAGGCAACCATTGAGACCTTAGAGCAGATGCAAGCGAAAGTCACCGAGCGTGATGCAAGGCCAGGGAGGGTTGGAGGGTTGGGGACGGGATGAAATTTCAAGGGCTTTCAAAGGATTCTTTCTTATTTTCACCCTGAAAAAACTGCAGGAAGGTTAGTTTTTTTCTCCCATTTTGACTATTTTGTTTAATTGGTTGGGTTGAAGCAAAGTGGCTGAACCATCCATTAGAATTGAATTTCCCCAAGATTTCTTAGGATTTGTCCATGTAAACTGAACGATGAACCCTTAGTATCGAACAGCTTGAAGTTGGTTGGAAAACGACCCACGGCTAGTAGTGACCAGGTTCATCCCCTGTAGTTGGAGGTCACCACGAGAATTGCCAGGTGGTTATATTTGGTTGTTTGACCCGACATTGCTGCTGTAACTAAGAAGTTCCATGATTTTGATGGGGGAGCGAGAAGCTGATGACGTGGTTTGACCAAGTGCAATGGGCCAAATACCCTAAAAAAATAGATGGGACGTACAAGAGGAATGTTCTTTCAACCGTGAGGATCTTTTGGTTCTCAGCCGTTTGGTTTCGGGTGTGTGTGTGTGTGTGTGTGTTTGTGTGTGTGTGTGCTATGTGCATTATCATGTTATTCTCAGCCATGGATAGGGATGATTTGGTTGAAACCATAAATGATGGTGTAGAAATTAATCTGTAGCTGCAGTTGGACTTGAATCAGTTGGACGGTTTTGAGATCAGTGAGACCAACAATTGTTCGTCTTCCAGAATATTGCAAGCTCCCCATGAAGGGTGCGGAATTGTGTGGGATTTCTTGTTGTTTGTTAGTTCGTTCATGTGTTTTATTGATAAATCCCATAGGATCCTTGGGACTGGTATATTTACCTCCATGAATATCATAAACATCAAACCATTCATGTTGGGTAAGTATAGACGTACCGTCATCCCCTGGAAGATCCGGCATGGGTGGTCGGCCATCAGGATCTCAGTGTTGGAGGCTGATCTGGAAAAGTCCAAAGGCGATAAGGAAAATGCGGTGGCTGAAGAACGGATGAAGGTGCAGAAGGGATGTTGGCTGGTCAAATTATAGCGACCTCACACAACCTTACTCCAAATATCTCCAAATGGTGGTTTAGGAAGGGAAATCCGCTTATTTCAGATCAGACTGCGGTTGTGAATTATAAGCCGGATGTCAGGATGTCTGTCTCGGATGTGCTTACTAGTGATGAGCTTAAATGCAAAATAGGTGACCATCTTCCCTACAAAATGACGAGCAAATGAGCAATAAGGTTTGGGTTGAGCACCAGCCACCTATAGAGATACACTCCTGAAAACAAACGGCTGGAACCTGAAAATGTCTCTGAAAAAAAGGAGGAAATGCATCTACAAACTATCAATTTTGGGGGTTCGGGGGTGTAAAAGAGAAGGAAGTTCTTGAGGATACATAAAAATTAAGATATATTAGAACTCCAACTTGAACCCTTGTATCTAGAAGAGTTTCCTTTGAAAAATAGTTAAGTTTAGGTCGTCGCATTGTTGGGAAAGCTGGAAAGCCTATACTCCAAAGGTCCCCAGGATGGTCGGAGTAGAAACATTGGACAACAGCCTTAATCTCAATCATCCAAGTGAAACAAACACTTGGAAGTTCTGCAGGTTGAGTTGGTGCATCCATGTTTCATGCTGAAAATGGTGGTACCCTTGGGATGGTACTCTAGCTGTTTAACCCCCCCAAGAAGCCCTTTGAAAGGAGATATATATATATATAACCGAAGAAATGTTACAGTAGTTTGTTTTTTCTCTGTGAATGTTAGTTTATTTTCTCGTAGTGAGATTCCACCGTGATGTCATCTAATACTTCCCCCCCATTTTTTCTTTAATGGTTTTAACGTAGGAGACATTTTCCATTGAAAGGTGAGGAAGCTGGAGATTGAGCTGAACCTGCTGAGCAACTTCCTCAGTACCTGTTTTTTTTGCTTTTATTTTGCTCGTCGATTGAAACAAAAAAACAGAAAACAAGTTTGACTCAGAGTTGATGAGGTTTCTCGTTTCAGCAGTTGTTTGTTGTTGTATCCCTTTCTGCCATTTTGATTCTTTATTCATTTTGGGGGGAATGATAATGAACTCGTTGATCTATTTTTTGCAACCATCCCGGCCTGGTCGAAAAATCTTCCTTGGGCCGAACTGAGGGTTTACTGAGCAGACAACGTGTTCTTGGTTTTACTATGGTTGGTAGTTGGGAATCATTCACTGAACTGATGGCAAAGGAAAACATGTATGCATGAGCATATCTTTGGGAGGTGATGTCATGTTTTTTTTGAAAATGATGTTCACCCCTGCTTGGGGAAATTATCCAATTTGACTGGTATTTTCCAAACGAAATGGTTTGAAACCACCAAGGAGTTGTATGCCTGCTGCACTTTGATTCATTCACTCACCTATTTCCAATTTCTCTAATGCATGAACAACGAAAATCCAAAATCTTCATGTATTTGTGTTTTCGTGTTATTTTTCCCCCCCAAACCAACCCCCGGTAATTGTTCTGGGACCACAAAACAACACAGCCATCTCCAACCAACCAACCCATGTCACATCATCCTGTCGTCCAGCTTTCAGTCGGTCCAGCTGTGTTGGGAGCGCGAGGTGATGGCGATACCTTGAAGTTACGTCATCAGCTGCGTTCCGAACACGACGCGGAGGTGCAGCAGATCTCGCAGGCTGCCGAGGTGCATGCCGAAACGGAAGGGTTCAAGGGTGAAGTTCGACGCCCTTAGAGATTCTGATGGGAAATTTGTGAGGTGAAGGTGAAAAAAACATAGATATACGTACGTACGTATATATATCATATTATATCATTGTCATATGTGATGTGTCTAATATAGTTTGTTGATGATTGTTTGTTGTACGCATTGCCCACCGACCCGGGGAACGGTGATTAAATCACAATTGATGCCAATTCTGAGTGATGGGGTACAAAAACGCTAGTTGTGTGAATCTTGATGACTCCCGAATGATTCCTAAGGCAAGTCTTGCTGACCCATGAGAATTATGAAGCAACCTTATTATGGGATTTGGTTGAGGTTATTCTGTTTTCTGTCCTGCTTGGTGATTTCTGTCCTTGGGTATACTTTCAACATAAACAGCCAGCAGAGCTATGAACTGCTGCCAGGTTCTGAAACATAGTTTTTATGTTCATCCCGAAAATTGGGGAAATGGATCCGATTTCACTAGTAATTTTCAGATGGGTTGGTTGAACCACCAACTAGATCTTAGGTGATGAAATGTTTTTAAATAAATAAAAACTTTGCAGTTGTAGTTCTGCAGGACACCTTTCAAGAATCAAACTCTGAAGAGTGAAGAGTGAAGTCCTCACCTCTACTTGCAGGTCGTGTAGCGTTCCTATGTCTAGATAGTCAAGGGGGGGTTATTTTCCTACTTAGGAACTAATTATCTAATTGTTGGAGATGTATACTTACACCCCGGAAGTTTAACATAACCCGTGAAAGCACATGGTTGGAAGACTACTTCGACGATCCTTTCCATTTGGGATGGGGGACATGTTCAAGGGCGAGCTGTTAAACTTTCAAGGGAGTCATTGCTAAAACAAACAAAATCAAGTAAATATAATATATCCCTTGCATTCAGGCTATAAACTATAAACCCCAATAACTACTGTTGATTTGTCAGAAATCCTGCTAACCAGTTGATATATGGTAAATACCTACCGCATGAAACTCATAGGGTTTTCATGACACTCCCAGCAGCCACCGTTGGTTGGGACCTTGTTGTTCAGGCCTCGGTGCAAACCCTACAAGAACTCTTGGATCAGACAGAGGACGGCTAGAGAAACCCGCAAATTCCAACAAAATGGATTGGTCGTATAAATAAAAGATTTGAAAAAAGTGATTGGAGTGTAAATAGTATATATGTTGCATTTGTATTATATATATGTGGTTATGTATATATATACATATTGTGGAAACTTAATTGACATTTTCTTTGTAAAACACTTCTATTAGGGTTTCATGCCGCCATGCCATACATTGCTCACTCATATTCAACTGAGCCACAATTTAGTGCTTAAGAAAACACTTAGACTTAGACTATGACTAGGTGGTGGTTTCTTTTTTTGTGTTTTTTACCCTTACCTGGGGAGATGATCCAATTTGACTAGTATGTTTCAAATGGGTTGAAACCACCAGCTAGTTAGACCATGACATTTGTTTCTAGTTTTACTTGACAAACTACCGGCGAACGTCCAACCTTCCCAGCATTTTGGGACTTACTTTTGGGATTACCCATTGGTTGATGGTTGATAGTTCCTATCCCATAGGATCCATGGGATTTGTATATTTACTTACATTTGGTTGCACATTTATGGTAAACGCAGGTAAATAATATATATACCATACACGGATCTTCTGGGTATGTCATTATTGATTATGTTTAATGATTCCGCCAGGAAATGGATTTGGTGTTCCCAAGAAACAAACAGCAACATGGGCAACTGCGTTTGCTACCATGGATGAAAGATGGACTTCCCCCCTGGAAGTTTGCAACATACAAGATCCACGTGATTTTTCCATGAGAAAAACAAGTGCTTGTACTTGTCAGATGTAGTCCTTAGCTACGTTTATCAATTTAGAGTGGTAAATTTCGGCAATAGCTGTAGTGACTGCAGTGATGATTAAAAGATTGCCAGACTACCAAACATTGGACCAATGGGACTTCCTCAGAGTTGGTCTTTCACCACCATTGAATCAACCCCTTTTCCAAAGTGGGTCAACAAGCATTTTAAAACAACGGTGAGCTTGCGATTTGGTGGTTTTGTGGAAGGTTTTGGCATATTTGTTCTCCAACGTTGATGGTTCAGAACTCCTATACAATCAACACCTCGGATGTAGACAAATGTTGCAGAAATATATAGTGAGATAAACCATGGATAAAACTGCCAACTGGTGCAGATTTCGGAACCATCAACAGTCATGCCACCCAGGAATAGCCGGCCTAAAGAGATTACGAAGCCCATCATTGCCACCTTAATTAGGCCGGCTATGAAGGCCTGATTTTCCTGGGGTTTCCCATGACATGACTTGAGGAGCGCTTGCGGCAACAACAACTGGAGATGGCGTGGCTGGGCTAGGATTGTAGTGATTGTAGTGGAGGTTATATAACCTGGGGCAATTGAAGAAAAACACACGCACACACACACACACAGGTGTCAAAGCTCAAGAACAGAACATCTTATTTTTTGTGGTTTGTTTGTTGAATGTAAGACTCCAAAACAGGACGCATTCAAAACTTGCATGTTAAGTGTTCCAATCCCATCATCAGAAACTATAGAAAATTCTAGTATACTCGAAGCGTCTTTGAGACCTCACCTGGGTATTTCTTAAGGTTCGAATGTGTTAAAGGGTGCGTCCGAATCTTCCACGACCCCAGAAATTGCAGAGAAATCTGCAAAAGGTGAAGATGAGGAGAATCATTTGCATGATTTGATAGCAAACCCAAAAGATGAAGCTGATGAAGCTGTGAAAAACTTGAAGCCCGAAGCTCTTGAAGGTGCTAAAGCCACTACGGAAATGGCTGGAGCTGTAGGTGCTGCTGTACTGGGAGAGAAGTTGAAATCCTTGCGTGGTGGCTCCACATGTCCTCCACCGATCTGTTGACCTCACGGACCCCATGGTGGACCCCATGGTGGACCTCATGGACCACATGGATGGCATCAACTTGCTTCTGTACAGAAAACTCAGCACTTGCGAGAGCTCTCAGAAGATGGGACGTCACAATGGTTGCTGTTGGTTAGACTGCTAGGGTCTGACGCCCAATAGGGTTGAATGTAAAGGATCTTGGAAGTGAAAGCAAATCACTGACAAAGCCCGAAGCTGGCAACTTGGGGATTTGAGCATTTGAAACTGAATGATGTTGTTGTTCCTGGAGTGTTGATGGACATAAGGGAGACATGATCCAAGTTGCAATAGAACTGATGATGGGCCTCGTTTATGTTGAATAAGTTTTGGATTTTGTGACATTGACAGTAAATAAATTTACATGTATTTGGCATTTGGCATCTTTGGATTCAAGCATTTCGGCACCGTGTTCTTGCGCCTGACCATTTGCTCTCATGAAGTTGCTGATCTCATTGGTGCTAGCACTCACCGTGCAGGGCGAAGTTTTTGAGCCTGCGTCCGAATCTTCCACGACCCCAGAAATTGCAGAGAAATCTGCAAAAGGTGAAGATGAGGAGAATCATTTGCATGATTTGATAGCAAACCCAGAAGATGAAGCTGATGAAGCTGTGAAAAACTTGAAGCCCGAAGCTCTTGAAGGTGCTAAAGCCACTACGGAAATGGCTGGAGCTGTAGGTGCTGCCGTACTGGGAGAGAAGTTGAAATCCTTGCGTGGTGGCTCCACATGTCCTCCACCGCATTGTTGTGTCCCACCGATCTGTTGACCTCACGGACCCCATGGTGGACCCCATGGTGGACCTCATGGACCACATGGATGGCATCAACTTGCTTCTGTACAGAAAACTCAGCACTTGCGAGAGCTCTCACAAGATGGGACGTCGCATTGGTTGCTGTTGGTTGGACTGCTAGGGTCTGACGCCCAATAGGGTTGAATGTAAAGGATCTTGGAAGTGAAAGCAAATCACTGACAAAGCCCGAAGCTGGCAACTTGGGGATTTGAACATTTGAAACTGAATGATGTTGTTGTTCCTGGAGTGTTGATGGACATAAGGGAGACATGATCCAAGAGTTTCAATAGAACTGATGATGAGCTTCGTTTATGTTGAACAAGTTTTGGATTTTGTGACATTGATGGATTTTTTGACATTGACAGTCTTGAAAACACTGGCACCTTTTTGACTTGACCACAAAAGTAAAGCCTGCGGTATAGGCTATGATCCACCATGCCACATGAACTATACAACACCCAGTGGACATGTACGTGAACACCTCCTATTGATAGACATATTTGGACACATACACTACCTGATGAAACACCCCGATGTACATCAATATCCTATCCTTCAATAGCCCGGTTTCGTCGGTTAGATCCCATTAAGCCACTGGCATGGCATTTGGGTGTTTCAAATGTATTTGGGTGTTTCAAATTGGCTTGACCATTGGCCCAAATCCCACCCACCCACCCATTGAAATCATGGGGGGGTAGGACGGACCATGAATGAAATGCCAACCTTTTCTATGTTGACTGCTACATAGTAGGTTTCACAATTAGCAGTTTGATGTTACCACATTGACAATTGTTCTAGGCCCTAGATGTGCCTAGCTTTTGTTTTGACTTGACAATTCAATGTTCTAGGCACAGCCCCTAGATGTGCCCAGGATTTGCTTTGACTTGACAATGATGTTCTCGGCACAGCCCCTAGATGTGCCTAGATTTGCTTTGACTTGACAATGATGTTCTAGGCACTGCCCCAAAGCTGTGCAGAGATTTGTCACATGACAACCCCAATGATGCCCCCTGTAAGATCAACAAAACTTGTTCAATGATTCTGGATAATATTTATGATGTTTGTTACATATTTCAAAGTTGTCTATACTAATATTAACCTTAACCGTATTTTCCCCTCAAATACAGGATCTTACAGGATTCAACACGCTTTTTGAAGCTTCTGGAAGACGAGCAGAATGCAGAAGATCTTTCCTTCAAGGTGCTCCTGGCATGTTTGGGATGGTGCCAGTGGGGGAGGGAGCTGGTGTCAAGTGAGGAGGTGGATGGTTTTGACTTGCTTAAAGATGATGTGATGTAACTTGATTGAAATTCCATTGACAATGGCTTTTGTTCAAATGCATAGGTCAACTGTCATGAGTCATAAGAACCAATTCAATATGATGACATCAAGCCACTTCTTGTCATTTGTCACTTGTCAAGAAGCCTGTCTTAGCTCAAATCTGGGCCCTAGACATTCCCTCAAGTGACACTTGATTGCGACTTCATGACACTTCATGACTGCCCATACTGCATATTATCTGCCACAAAGTCAAAGTGAAGCGAAGGTAAAAATACACATGACACATGAATCATGACAAATGGATTTCAGGTGACTCGTGACTCTTGTTCATTTGCCTTGTCACAGCCGCAGCCATGACCCATTTGAACGACTACTTTGAAGAGTTTCAGTGGAGGTTGAATTGGCTTCAGGAGCCACTTCAAAAGACAAACCTGCATGTGGCAAATGGGGTATGGGAAGCCGGCTTGAAGCCGCCAAAGGACTTTCACGTCCAGTTCTTCCAGGGCGAAGCCACCGATCCCAGTTCATTGCTGGACCGCTGTGGTGAAGATGGTAGATGATCAAATGACAATTGGAACGAATTGGAGGAAGACAAGTGGCCGGCGTGCTAGGGCACTTGCAGACACAGGTGTTTTTCATGGCGTTGAGACCGGTGACATTTGCCTGCAAAAGACCATTTGGTGTTTGCACCGGTGCGTGTACTTGATGTACCTCATGACCCATGAGAGCAAATTGACCAAGACCGGCGATGAGGTAGTGGATATCAAAAGCTGTGATGACTTGTGGGCTTTGATAGTAGAAAGGTTGCCACCCTGAATGGCCTGAATGGCTGGTGACCACTGGAGCCGTTTGCCACTCCTACCATTAACAGCTGATGGAAATGATGACATGGAGGAGTGGGTCGTAGTTTAGGACAGCAGCTGCTGGCAGCAATGCCACTTGTCACATGACAACTGTCATGTCCGGAATTGGCTTTCACATGCACAAAGCCTCCTTTTCTATTGTCATGTGACATGTGGTCTATTTGGGCGCCATATGTCCAATGGGCCATGTCCAATGTCATGTGACATGTGGTCTATTTTGGGCGCCATATGCCCAATGGGCCATGTCCAATGTCATGTGACATGTGGAACATCCACAACAAAATGCACATTGATGTTAAGATGAGGAAAAAAGATTGTTTGAAGTTGAAATTAAGTAGTTTCATGGAGAACAATGTAAAGCAAATTGATGAAAAAAAACTAAACAAACACGTTGATGGCTGGAGTTTTCACTGCACAACACATCATCATTGCGGCTGGAGTTTTCACTGCACAACACATCATCATTGCAAAGCTCCTGATTAGCGTACTCCCGGCCAGGTAAAGGCTGCGATGCCTTTGCAGGCAGGGCCTGCAAGGGGCTGTTTGCGAGCACAACCAATCATTTCATTCAAGTTTCCAAACAATTTACCAGCATGTTTGAATTTGATTTCTTCAATAAGTGTCCAAATGAAAAGACCATCCTTTAATCAAAACCGGATCAACATCAAATCAAACACTGCGCATCAGATCCTTTTTTCTTTTATTTTCTTGAATATTGGATTTTTTGATCATTTGACTCAGTCACATGACATTTGTCCAATGACATATGAGCCTTTTGTCACATGACAATTTATCACATGGCAGCAAAGGGATTTGTGTCATGCATAAAGGAGCAATGACAGCAATGGGCCATGTCCAATGTCATGTGGAACATCCACAACAAAATGCACATTGACGTTAAGATGAGGAAAAAATATTGTTTGAAGTTCAAATCAAGTAATTTCATGGAGAACAATGCAAAGCAAATTGATGAAAAAAACAAGTTGATGGCTGGAGTTTTCACTGCGCAACACATCATCATTGCAAAGCTCCTGATTAGTGTACTCCTGGCCAGGTAAAGGCTGCGATGCCTTTGCAGGCAGGGCCTGCAATGTGCTGTTTGCGAGCACAACCAATCATTTCATTCAAGTTTCCAAACAATTTACCAGCATGTTTGAATTTGATTTCTTCAATAAGTGTCCAAATAAAAAGACCATCCTTTAATCAAAACCGGATCAACATCAAATCAAACACTGCGCATCAGATCCTTTTTTCTTTTATTTTCTTGAATATTGGATTTTTTTGATCATTTGACTCAGTCACAGACATTTGTCACATGACATATGAGCCTTTTGTCGCATGACAATTTGTCACATGGCAGCAAAGGGATTTCACTACCATCTTCCTGTCAGCTTGGGACATTGTCCTCCTGCCCCTGTTGTAATGGCTACGAGTTCCAGTGCTGCAGCATGTTGTAATTGTATCAAAGCTGTCAACTCAATCATTTATGAGAACCTCAAAAACTGACAAGGAAAACATGCAAATAATCAATGCTGAAGGACTGAAAAGCCTGACCACTTGGCATGGGAGGGGATCACTCATGTACTCATAAACAGCAAGCATGATATCATCAGGAGATTGGTTGGCGCAGTGGAGATCTGCTTGTTTGATGTACTTGTGGCGAAGGATTCTGAATCCATGGGGCGCCAATGGCCCAGTCAAATTGGCAAAGTTCAAAGGAATCTCCGCAATCCATGCGTTCCAATCAGGCGACTCATCATGCTTCCAGCAAGATTTGGCAAATGTCCCTTCTTCAAAGCTGGCGCGTGACAAAAATCCTGGTAAACATTTGTCAGTTCATCTGCACTGTCAAATGTCATGTGACTGCAGCGTGTCACACAATGGCCCATAGATGCCAAAAAAACCTGGCTTTGCTTTGTATATAAACACAGACCAACGCTTTCTACACTCACTGCGCAGATGTCTGTCGAGTTTCCTCCTCCTGAAATTGTAAAGTAATTATGATAATTACACTACAATTTCAGGAGAAGGAACCCTTGATGGGAAACAAAAGGGTCACTGTGGCAAATACATCCATGCAAATCAACTTCACAAACCACTTGAGGAGCAATTGGTTCTTGTTGCAAGCACAGGTGTTGTCGAGAACAATGAAGTAGTTCCTTGGTAATTTCCCACCAAAGTAATCGTAGCATTCACTCAAGGCACGTGCCAGTGCTTCACAATGATTGTTTGTAGCCTTGGCTGGGTCAAAATTGGGGGTGTGATCTTGTCTTTGATGATGAGCGGGTGTCAGTGCTGAGGAGGAATGAATGTCCTCCTCAGCACTGGCATCCATCTCCTGCATCTCCAGATGCTCCATCTCCTGCATCCATCTGCTTTGCATCTTCCGCTGCGACGCATGTGATCCAAAATGAGCATGTGTCATCCACATTTTGGATCACATGCATTGCGGCGCTTCCAAAACTCAACCTGAAGGTCATGCTCATCTCTATTATGTCTAAAGCATCGTGGAGCTGCAATGGTGATATTTTCGAAGCAGAATCGCCGGCTTAACAACACCAAGGTACTTTCGGGGCCCTGGGTTGGAACCAGGCCCCACATGTGCCATCTTGAAA
>DF245187.1:0-18377 GCA_000507305.1 Breviolum minutum Mf 1.05b.01 | reverse complement strand
GGGGGGGGGAACCGAGGGGGGGCTGGATCATATATATGTATATGTAATCTGGGTTTTTTGGGTGGAAATGAAACACATTCAGTTCAAGAAAATTCACCGTTTGAGCTCGAACAGTTCACTGGGAGGATTTCTGTCTGTCCTGCTTTGTCTCGACATTCAGAACATTGTACTGAGTTCCCACCTGCAAGTGGCTGCTTCACCCAATTGGAAGCCAGCGTTGCTTTTTTGCAGTATGTGCGCTGTCTGACATCTGAATCATCCAATCTGTGGTCAGCGGCATGGAGACATCGCAAGCACAGCTGCATATGAAGTACTTCCGATATCTAGAATTCGGTGTAGGTGTCAGAGTCATGTTTGAATTAAAGAGTGCCCTGTGCCACTTTGATGAGTTTCTCAGACCACGTCAAGTCTATCATGCAATTCAAAGAAACTTTGCTCCGGAATGGACCCCGCCTCAAACGGTACAGCCTGCTGCAGCAACTTTGCTCAGGGTGGGTTGACGAGTCACAGGATTCAACCCTAACTCTTGATCTTCACTTTGCGCTTTGTTGGATAACTCCATATCCGGAGGACCGCTTTGATAAAAACCATGCCATGACGTCACTCACAATAACATCTTGCATGTCTGTCGCACGCAAAACTCAAGCTTGTCGACACAAGTCTCTTCGGTGTTATCGAGGCAACAGAAGCCTTAAATGTCTAGACAAAAAAACATTTCATTTGAAAGTATCTATATAACCAAAATTAAGTCAAGTTAACATATGTCACTTGACTTGCGCTACAACAAATTCCACCTCACACTCCATGAGGAAAAGCAGTCCCGACAGCGGACCTCTCTTCCTTGAGAAGGACGAAGCGCAATGGCCTCAGGTGACAACTTGCAATGGCACAGCGTAACTAACGGTAAATTAGTTGAACTGTAGGGAGCTGGATGTTGAAACCCATCAGTACCATCACGCAAGGTCAAAAATATCAAATATCGATGATGTATCAATTGAGGGTAAATAGGTAAACTCACTCCATGGCTTCCATTCCGAGACATGGTCCCACCTGGGTATCAGCTCAACTTCCGAGGATGGAACACCGAGTCCATCTGCTTTCTTTTGATCAATCAGGGCTTGGGCCTCCAACGTTTGCAAAGAAAAGGGTATCAGCTACTTTTTTCAAGGTGACATTGTGAGACTACGAGGTTCAAGGTATCACCTCTTGTTGACTTGAGAAATTTGTGTTCCTATTTTCTGACATGAAGAAAGACAAAAAGATCAGGACCCAAAGCGCAGGTAGGTCCACATCTCATTTGGATGGGAACACCTGCAAAAGATTTCCAAAGAAAAGCGAAACGTCCCGGATCTTTGAGCATCACGGTCCTGCTCCAAACTTCGCTTGGTCACTTCGAAGGAACTTCGCAAATGAGGAAATACCACCTGCACGGTGCTTGAACAGCCAACGGGATTTCCTTAGGTTTGCCACAGACTACTGAGGTAGAAGCGACAATAGCACTAACCCGTAAATCAGCCCAATAACATGGTATGGCTACGGTATAATTCTGTTCCATTCCATTAAACATCATTAAACCAACAGGTTCTTCCGGTCCTCCTTATAAACATTCCACACCATTGACAATCTTTGTCTCCCAAGTCATTTCCGAATACTATTCATACACTAGATAGTTGGTTCCAAAGGACTACTTGTATGCTCCCCTGAATATCTTCTGTATGACCCTGTCTAAACACACTTTGAGACTTCCATCTTCTGGGTGTCTCGCTTGGTTGCGCAGCGTGACGATGACCAACTTGACCCGGACTCCCTGTAGTGAAAGGTATCACACAGAAGGGTTGGACTTCATGCACCATCTAGCGATTGACCCTCAACACCACTGCTTGGAGTGGTTGAATGGTTGGAGCACTGAAAACCAAGAAATTCTGGTAGCAAAATACCGATGTATGCTGTATGGATTCGGCGTACGGATTCAGCCAACATCATTGCTTATTAGGGTCTGTTTTGGGCTTTCGCCGCCTCAAGAGATCCATATCAAGCAAGTCAACGGAGTAAACGGAGTGAATACTCGTTGGAACCAAACACAGGTTGCTGAGATCTGGACTGAAGCTGCATCCGGCGCCATATGATTGCCTACTTGCGGACCTCAGAGACTCGGTTGGTCGGGATCATTTCGATCTTTTTGCATGCTTTCCACTATCTTCTTGCCCTTTGTGCAGGTACTTTTCAATTTTTGAATCCCAAGAGAAAGAACTTCGGACCGCCAAAATTAAGTTGGGAAAAGTCCGGTGACCCACGACATCTTTATGCGCTGAAAGTCTGGGTCCCAGACCGCGAGTCTGCCTGAAACGCGGAACCCAGATCTTTGAGCCAAAACAGCCGTCCCCAAAAGATAGCTCAAAGCTGGTTGGGAAAGTGTCACCTGAAAAGCTGACGACTGTGAAAGGGGAACGCTCATGGAAGCTGTGTGACAAACAGGCTCTCAGACCAAGCTCCAGACCCTAGGAGTCGCTAAGCGGCACTGCCATCCCATTTTCAATTCGCTTTCAGCGAGATCACACGAAGTAATGGTGAAACTCCTTGGGCATCCCAGGTGATACCAGGCTTCAAAAAGGAGTTCCATCTTTAAAACGGGTATTACATGCACTCATTACCTGCACTGTGTTGATCAAAGTCTGTATTTCCCACCTGAAACTCCCTGCCTGTATGCAGAACCCTTGCCCCGCAAAATTGACTATGCCATGACATGGCAAACCCTTGAAAGACGCCAGATATTTCTCTTTGGTATTATGTGCCTCCAGGAGCGATTCATGCATATTTACCTGATGAAAAGCTAAAACCCACCCCCAATGCATTTGCATGGGACATAGATGTCGCAGGCCTGCCGAACCTGGGAGTCTTCAAACTCCAAGTTCGGTTGCTTCGAATTTGCATTCCAATCAGGAAGTGCTAGAGAAGGGCATAGTGCACATTATAACTCCTGCTGAACCATGGGTCTCTTCAAGAGCTCGGCAAGTGATGACACTATCTCTTGGCATTTCACCTGCATTTGCTCTTCTTTGACGTAGCGTACATGGAACCTTGGAAAATGACTTTTGGTTGGGGATTTGAGGGAACCAAACACATCTGTTTATATTACAATAGCTGTTTGTCTCCATGATGGTATATAATGCAATTTCTCAGAGAAATGATGGGAACAGGAGTGTTGGGCCACCTTTCCAATCAGCCAGGACACTTCTGTAATAGCTCACGAAATCGTTCATCAAAGCTATCTTGAAGAGCTGTGCGGCGTAGCTCTTCGGCTTCTTTTTCATCTGCTAGATATAGATTACTGGAATCTGACCTCGCAGAGGATCGATCTGACTTCGCAGAGGATCGCATTGAGGGCCGATCATCTTCTAAGCTCAGCAAGGCATCTTTTTTGAGCTCCTTGCGGCAGGTTTGTCGTTTCCTGGAACTCCTCGCCCCAATAATTGGAAACCTAGAGGGAAAACCCAAACGTTACCGATAGCCAACGTGAAGCCGCAACGCAATGACGAGCAAATGGCAATCCAATCAGTACAATCCGCGGCACTCAGGCATGGTCTGCAACGTATTTCATGCAAAATCCCAACAGTGGCCATTCCTGCAAGTCTAAAATATATTGAAAATCCAAACGGCCTTGATTCAGCCTGTCAAGAAAAGAAGGGCCAAACCAAGCCAAAATCCAAACGTGTTTTCCCATGCAAAAAGGAAATCACGTCTCGATTTCCGAAGTGTTCCCAATTCTTCACTTCTAGGCAATTCTGGCGGCTCACCTATTCGTCGATACTTTTTGAAATGCAGATTCATTCAGTTCAATCGGCAACTGTTGGTTTCCGTGCGACACTTTGGGAGCTCGTTTCCATCTTACGGATGACGAAGTTCAATCGAGTGTCAAGGATCAACAAGGAACATCCAAAAAAGGGAAACATATTTGCTTGGCTACTGATCGTTGATGGTTGATTGATGAATGTTCGTGTTTGGTGTTTGGTGTTAGGTGTTTGGTGTTTGGTGTTTGGTGTTTGGTGCTTGGTGCTTGGTGCTTGGTGCTTGGTGCTTGGTGTTTGGTGTTTGGTGCTTGGTGCTTGGTGTTTGGTGTTTGGTGTTTGGTGTTTGGTGTTGTTGGTCTTGGTGGTGGTGTTGGTGGTGGTGGTGGTGGGGTGGTGAGGGTGGGGTGGCGGCGGTGGCGGCGGTGGCGGCGGTGGCGGCGGTGGCGGCGGTGGCGGCGGTGGCGGCGGTGGCGGTGGTGGCGGTTGTTGTTGTTGTTGTTGTTGTTGTTGTTGTTGTTGTTGTTGTTGTTGTTGTTGTTGTTGTTGTTGTTGTTGTTGTTGTTGTTGTTGTTGTTGTTGTTGTTGTTGTTGTTGTTGTTGTTGTTGTTTCTGATATTTTGCTGGTGGTAGTGGTGGTGGTGGCGGTTTGCATTGTTTGTTTGTTCATTTATTTGTTTGCTTGTTTGTTTCTTCATTTATTCATGTATCTGTTGTTTGTTTGTTTGTTTGTTTGCTTGTTTGTTTGCTTGTTTGTTTGTTTGTTTATTTGTTGGTTGGTTGATTTGCTTGTTTGCTTGATCTTTTACATCCGATACCCGAAGCATTTCACACCAAAGGGCTGTGCACCAAATACATTTCACACCAAACGGCTTTCTACAAGAGAAGACTGTTGCACCAGAAGAATTTTACAGGCCTTGGACACCAGAGACTTTTTACACCAACTGCCTTCTACAAACAGCTTTTGCACCAAATACCTTTCTCACCAAACAGCATTGACAGCAAATTCCATTTTATATACACGCCATCAGAAACCTTTCACACCAGATGCCGCTAACACCGCCAACAAAAGCTTTTTTTTGCACTACACCAAACAGCGGAAGGCCTCTACATGCCTCTACATCTAACAGTTTTCTAAACAAGAGAAACTAAAATACGAATTTTGCTCATTTCACCCGTTTTTGCGTCCGACATGCACAAAGTGCCAGTAGGGTCCCGCAACAACCTCGAAATTCGCACTTGACCGCAGTTTCGAGCATCCGCAACGCGCGAAATGCAGAAAGGGTCCCGCAGAGAAGTTAAAAATTCACGTTACCAAAGTTTTGCACATCCGACACGGCAACTGCGTATCCACAGAAAAAATATTGCTGTGAGAAAAAGGTCAGTTCTTAAGGGTACCTTGGGTTCATGCAACAGTATAGTTCTCCAACTGCTTAAATCCCTTCCTCAGCCTTCATCATCAACCCATCCAACTGGAGTTGCATGGCTTGGAACTGCTTACCTTAAGCAACACAGCTTTCACGGTCAAAGAGCAATTCAATTTCTGTGAAAGAAAGGTTCTTTTTCGGCCAAATACAGTCTGATTTCCATCGCCAAGATACCTGCTACTAACATCCTGTCATGAATCTCATCAGGATCCACCAGCACAGGAGCAGGTTTGTTCCCTTGTGATTTTTGCGGTCGACAGGTGCGGAATATCAGAGTGTACACCCCCGAAAACTAACATGGAACCTGAAAATGCCTCCTTCAAAAAGGAAAAACATCTTCCAAACCTCCATTTTTGGGTTCCATGTGAATTTTCGGGGGTGTACAGCAAAAATTGGGGTTTCTTGCACTGATGGATTGAAAAACAGGAATGAAATGGAATGAACACCAAACAACATTTGACAAATTTGTTTGCAAACAAATCCTCTGCCTCCTCGCATTGAGCTTAGTTGAGCAATCAAGCCATTGCCTCAGAGAAAACCAGTTGACCCCTGCAGCACCTTTCATCGCATCACATTCAACAGCGTGTCTATAATTACCTGCAGAGCCTACTGATAATGAATGTATCAGAATTTTGTTTCCATCATTCAGCTGCAAACTCTAACATCAACTCAGGGTGGCCACTCTGAGTTGCCTTTTTTCAATTTCTTTTCCATCATATCCAAGACACTCGAAGTTACTGGAGAAGTCAAATCGATGTGTGCTTCTAGGCGCCGCTTTTTCAGCTCCTCGTCATGTGGCCATCACGTCTGAGGTGGAACAGCAAAAAAAGGGAGGTGCAACGCGTCTGCACCTTCCACTGCAACAATTGCAGCAATAACGACACCTTCCCCAACAGGATGATAGCCGCAAAAAGGAAAAAAACATTTTTTGCAGCTTCTTGTGGAGGTCTTGACCAACATTACCCCAAGCTTTCCAAGCAACTTTTGTGGCCTCAATAACCCCCTTCGCCGGTATTTTTGTTGCCAAAAAGGGGAGTCCTGTGCAGCTTTCTCACAGCCCGGAACGTAACAAAGCAAATCGAGTTGCTCATGGAGCATTTGGGTGTTTTGCTCCAAAACCTCGCGCTCTCGGCAACTCCATAATTTGGTTCGGTGGAGTTGGAGTGGAAAAGGACACACTTCACTTTTCATTTTCTAGGAGCTTGGAATGGTGAAAATCAGGAAGACACTCCACTATTGGCCATGGCCAGCTCCTACATAATCTATTACACTTTGAAATCAAAGGGAACTGGGAACTGCCTGATAGGCGTATTGAAGAAGCCGCCGGCATGATGACAACTTCCCATCATGATGCCCCGGTGCCCTATGCAATTCTTGCAATTCTGGGTGTGGAAAGGCCTGAATCGAACCGTGGCCTCATTTTCCCCCTGGCCTTTGCAATGTCCGTGGTAATGGTGGAGACTAAGTTCTTCAACTCCATGATGGAGTACCTTGTGAGCGAAGACATCATCAATGGATCTCGCTTTCCACAGCTGCCCAAGTGGTGGCAAAACTCCACATAGTCCACCTCACCAGAACCATCGGAATCCAAGACCTGGAAGATGGTCTGCATATCATCTCTTTCAATATCCATGAAGGCCATCAGGGACTTGAAATTGACGTCTGTGTCGAAGCCGTGCAACATCTCTTTCAATGACAAAGCACCACTACCATCTTCGTCCATCCGGTCGCATAAAACGGCCAGTTCGATCATGTTCTGTTCCCGTTCCTTCTCCTTCTGCTGCATCTTTCTCTCCTGATCATTTTCTCGGGCTTCTGCAGCCTTCTCAACGACCACTGCCTCAAATCGGATTTACTCAAGAGCAGCGGCAAAGCATGCAATAAAGAAAATACGCTAAACAAACCAGGAAAATTGTCGGACCTGAATGACAGACGAGTTGCCAAAATCAAATTCATCACTCCCAAAGAGACTGTCATAAGAATGATAAATAGTAAAGGAGTAGTCCAGGGAGCAATTTCTGCTAGAGGCAAAGATAGCTGACTCCAGCTATCTTGGGCAACTAGTTGGGAGAAGAGTGTGAGTGAAGCGCTGTAGACGTTCTGAAAGCCCCTAGGGCAGCGTTCACATCCACCATAATTAATCCTAGGGCTGGAACCGAAAGGGTGCTGATTGATGTTTGGGAACGCAAGAATCAACGTGCCTCAACGAATAGGCATCACAGAACAAAGAATGCATCCCAACAATTTGATTCCTAAAGTCAGATTGTACTGAAAATGACATCACTACAACTCCACATCAGGTCAAAGAGCGACACGTTGGTTGGGTGCAGGAATTCCACTACGATGATGGACCAAAGAATGATGACGGTCAGCAGCATGATCGAACCGAAAAGGATGGGTTTCAAAGCGGATGCCAATCCACTCGTCAAAATGTAGATCTCAGGGATGGATATCAACAAACGCCCAGCCCGCAAAAGGCGAACAGCACGTAATGTCCTGCAGAACATACAGCAAGGTCCTGCAAAATGCTGTTTGGGTATGCTAGACCGGCTACCTCTATGCTTTTGGACACCTGTCTTAGTCTAGCAGGTTGTTGTGCATGGCGAGTGGACCTATGGTTCAAACGACAGGTCAATACAGCTTTCTGGGACTAGAAAAGAATGGAACTGCTCCTGAAAAGCGCAAAATTGACGGAAGTGGACATTGCCAGCGTGAGCCAGCCAGGAAGTGTCGTAAATAAATCAAGCTGATTCCATCGATTCCAGACCTTCAGCTTAAGGGTTGGCACCATTCAGGCACAGTATAAAAGTATAAGTCAGTATAAGAGCAAATTTTTGCACCTCTAGCCTCTATCTAACCTGCAGTAGGATGCACGAAATTCAAAATTAGAGTTTTGTGCATCCCAAGTCCATTAACCATAGCTCAAGGCTACAGATATCCTGCAATATCTGGTACGTTTTGATTTTCAGGCCTTTCTGTGAGTCAACAAACTCCCATTCAACTGTGTATTTTTCCGCATCAGAGCAACGCTGCACAAACTCATTCACAAATTTGAAGCATCACCGCATCACAACTTGAGAAGCCTTCCCTAAATCACAACTAAGGGTTGCAGTGATGTTCAATCACTGTGGAAGGACATGAGTGAGGCTGCGACAGTCTTGAAAAATGTGCCGGATTGAGCACACGGACAATCCAACCAATTCATTTTGAATCTCAGTTCGTATTTCAGGAAAGGCACATAGTTCTCCCGCTCGACAAAGGCTCGCATGCAACATTCCGTGGTGTAGATTACTTGCAAAACAACATTGCAGACTTGAATCCATGGAACATTGGCACTGCGGCTTGGACAAGCCAGTACGTCATCTGCATGATCAGGATAACAACTGGCATCAGCATCTGCCTCGACAATCATCAACCTGAGCGACGGGTTCTTAGAAACACATGGGAAACACTTACCAATGGTCATGGTTGATTTGAAAAGGCAGCATAGCAGAGATGGGCGATTGAAACAGAGAAATCCTTTGGCCTGGCATACAACAAGGCCGATGCGCCGATGAAAATAGCTCCCTTTCCCGTTCGAGCAACACAATGTTCAGCAGGATTACAATGCCCATGAAGGTCTCAAAGGCCTGGCCCCTTACGATCTTGGCCACAAAAATGCGAGATTGAGGCCAAATGATTCTCCCATTCCTGTCAATCCAAGGCTTCACATTCGTGTTCTTGTAGCGCATCGAATCCTGAGGAGAATAAACACGGGAGATTTGGACTCAGCTGGCGAAGCTGGAATCAAAGCGGAACTTTTGGGCAATCTTTGGAACTTGGACTTGAAAACTCAACAAGATTACTCCAGAAAAGTTTGGTTCTCATTGCTTCAGGGAGTTTGAGTCTGGTGTCCCTTAAAAACTCTCCACAATTGAAACATCTGTCCTTCTCGATCTTTTCAAGAGCTCTCTTCAAGTGCTCCTCAAGAGGAAGGCTCAAGCACAAACCCATGATCAAACCCCTCGATCGTTTCAGTGCTGTTGCCAAGGGCACGAAAAATGTTCTGGCCCTTTCGATGAAGCTTCGTGACATGCAAGCGGGGACGGCGACCCATATTAGGGATACGCAAAGCCAGTAATGAAAATGATGAAGTTTGGAACTGGAAACCATGCTGGATTTTAGGCATCCTGATTTGTGTCAACGCAAACCAACTTCGAAACGACTTGGCTGCTGCTCCTTCCCTTCCGGGACCTTTTCCTCAGAATCTTCATCAGAACCGCCGGCTCCACCAAGCCATCTCCGAAACTGAGAACACTGAGAAGAAATCCAATTTCCCGCTCCCCTGCGGCGCAAGGCAGCAACGTAACAAGATTTGAAAAAAACCTGCATAAAAGCTGGTGAGTACAGGACGGGGGCAGAAAAGAAACAACAAAGGATGTAAATAAAGCAAACGAGTCAACAAACATAACACAAGAAAAAGAATGAAATACCAAGAAGGGTGCCAATGGCAGCGTGGTGTGATTTGCAGACTGTTGGTTGACTCCTGAGTCTGCCACAGTAGTCTCTAGTCAACAAGAAACTGATTCATAAAGTGCAAGATGAATTCATTCAGACTCCGGGTTTGGAAGTCCTTTCTGTGTCATAGGGTCACTTGAGAGAAGCGCTTTGGCTCAAAAAATGGTAGATGGAAACCTTTGCTGTAGTTTTTTCACTGAAATCTGTACTGAAAGAACGGCAGTGTCAAGGCCGAAAACCCCCCAGGCTCCTCGCGCCCTGAAGTGAAAGGATTGATTTGCTTCGATTCATCGCGCTGGGATTGGCACAGGCTTGAGACAGCTTGTTGAACTTGAAGCAGCCAGAAATATTGCAGGAAACACAAACCATGCACCCCTGCTTAGGCATTACATTTCCTGTGACTGACCTTCAAATTACAGCGACACCCGAAAGACCAAGAAACTCCCCAAATCAATACCAGACGTGCTCTTGTATACACTTGTCATTGCTTTCTGAACGAAGTCAATGGCTCCATGTCATAAGTCCCTTAGGATCGCGTAGGTGTTGCGATGTTCATATGAAGCATCTTGTTGCGTTTCATTCTGCTTTCAACACTCATTCGTGTCATCGAAAAGGCGCAAAATGATTTTTGTGCACGAACACCCTCGAGCGAATGTGGTAATCAGAAGTCCGTTTGATTCATTCGAAACTTCTCGTAATCATGGATGTAGCCGAACCCAAGGATTCACCTCTTCCATTAGATCTCCGCAATTCCTTTCCTCCAAAAAAAAACCTTGCGAAATCTTTATGGGGATGTCAGGGCACTTTGTATTACAAAACGGCCAGAAATTCTACAAAATGCCTTATTCACAAGTTTTGAATTACGCAATATGGAACGTGAAGCGACACTGATCTAAAAATGTTGCTACTCTACAAAATCACCAGGCTACAAAAATCTAGTTCATCCAAAATCAATGATTAAAATGAAATTGATCAAAATCAAACCACTACAATAATCTTCCAAATGTTGTTGACATCAATCTGAAACGAATATGGCAGTGGGGTATTTCAAACTCAAATCCTTACGAAGTGTATGGATCACATAGTTCTCGGGTTCTTGGACCACTGCTTCAATCACATTTTACAAAATGGCTGGACCAAAAACGGGTTGCATCAGTTTCAGGCCTTATCGTTATTTTCGCATGATTGTTTTTTGTTCAACGAAATGACCCTTTGTGAAGAGCCTGGCGTTAGCCACGTTTAACTTTCACTTGAACCAGTGCAAACTATACGAACCAAACTATACGAAACCATGTTGGAAAATGAAAGACCCATACAAATGTGACATTGACTCAAACGTCGAAACGCAATTAAAAACGACGTGCATGTTTCAGATCAAACCTTAATGTGACACAAGACTGCGTCATGTTTGTCCTGGATCGAAGGAGGATCTGTCGACAACGACGCACTCGAATGAAATTCTAGAAACGAACCAATTGAAATGCAGGCATCCACATCGGACATTACAAAGTTGCACTTGCGGAGAGGGGGCCTAATCATATTTCACTATGTTGCATATGTGTTTGGCCATTGAGAACAGCAAAAAAACCCATTCCAAAAGCACAAAAAGCAGTACAAAATAGAGGCAATTATAAACAGACCTGGTCCCAAAAACATACTGGTCAACGCATCGCTCAAAAAACAAAACGCGACACATAAATACACATAAGGATCATCATTTATATCCTTATATGTATATATCCCTATATCGCATCGCATACGTCGGGATACGTCGAACAAGCACACGCCACATGTCTGAAAACCGGGCAACCGTTTTCCAAGTTTGGCGGACAAGGGTGAAATCACACTACAAATGGTTTTCCACAATTGACAGATCTCAAGCATATGAGATTTGAAACCACTTCATGACATAAATGGGGACCACATGTTCCCCACACAACATAATAGCCCATGAAATTTTTGGGCGAGTACATAATACGATATAGGGCGGGAAATGTTGAATCAACAACAATTTATTGTTCATGTCCACCCACCACAACCCTGCATCTTGAGATGATAAACACGCATGACACTTATATCACCACATGACGCAAGGACATCGCGAAGACAAGTAAACAAACTACATGCACAGTTACATATGCACATGTAACATGCTCTGTAAAAACGACATCACAACTTGACTGCAAATGATTGGTTGCAAGTGAGCTGTTTGCAAAACATTGACATCACAACTTGACTGCAAACAATTTGGTCGCACGTGAGTTGTTTGAATTTCATATGTTTTTGGGAGGCCGCCTTTCAAGAAAAGGCTTCAAGGGCTAATTTATAAACAGCTATTAGACACGTCTCACTGCTACCTCATAAACGGAACACACCTTGTCCCAAAAACATACTGGTCAACGTATGGCTCAAAAAACACTGAAAAAGGGCAACCGCGGACAAGGGTGAAATCACACTACAAATGGTTTTCCACATTTGACACATCTCAAGCATATGAGATTTGAAACCACTTCAGGACATAAATGGGGACCACATGTTCCCCACACAACATAATAGCCCATGAAATTTTTGGGCGAGTACATAATACGATATAGGGCGGGAAATGTTGAATCAACAACAATTTATTGTTCATGTCCACCCACCACAACCCTGCATCTTGAGATGATAAACACGCATGACACTTATATCACCACATGACGCAAGGACATCGCGAACACAAGTAAACAAACTATATACACAGTTACATATGCACATGTCACATGCACTATATAAATGACATCACAACTTGACTGCAAAGAGTTTGGTCACAAGTGAGTTGTTTGAATTTTCATAATTTTTTTTGGGAGGCCGCCTTTAAAGAAAAGGCTTCAAGGTCTAATTTATAAACAGCTATTAGACACGTCTAACTGCTGCCTCAAAAACCGACCTTGTCCCAAAAACATACTGGTCAACGCAGTTTTTTCCTGAAAGCTCTGCGGCAGGGTCCTCTAAAGAACGTGTGCGCAATTGACCACCCACCTCTGACCACAGCAACATGATGACAAACATGGTGATAACAGCTGACCACCTCACAGCAACATGATGACCAGACTACCAACCTCAACATGATGACAATAAGGACCACCAACCTCTAACCACAGCAACATGATGACAAACATGACCACCAACCTCTGACCACATCAACATGACGACAAGCAGAGCATGATGACAACAGCTGACCACCAACCCCTAAACTACAGGCTCTACTGCCAGCTAAAACCGCAACGGACAGATCCAATCAACGCCACAATGGACAAACCAAAGCAAGTTGGTGGACTAGTGCAACTAGGTGAAACACATGAGCCAAGACGTACTAACGCATGCCTGTTAGTGGAGAGCGCTAGCAACTTGACTAACCCAGGGCTTAGTAAAACAGGTCAAACTTGCCGTCGCAACCACCTCAGAATCCTCTCAGCTTCCTCTCAGTAGTTCTTCTTCGATTGCAAGAAGGAAGCACCGATGATTTTTTTTGAGCTCATGCCGTGCACGCTCGAGGCTCTGACGGTCATCAAAACGTTTTGTTTTTGATTAGCTATTCCCACATATTGGAGAATAGGTGAAAGCAAAAAGCCAGGTGTCTTCCAGATTCAAAACAAAACAAACCCAACCAAACACAAAACAAAAACACCACAAGAAGACACCCAGAGAACTAGTTGAGACACTACGCTTTCAGAAAAGAAATCCTCAGGCCGCTCAGTACTTCTTCACGATGACATAGCAATTCCCGCAAATAGATGTCCCAAGTGACTCCAAGTGACTCGAAGTCAAAAAAGTGGTGGTCCTGCATCATCCCAGTCATTGAACAAGGGTGGAGAGTTGGTTCACCCACGTCCACCTAGATGAAGCGGCGCAAGGCAGGGGTTCCATTAATACGTACGTAGTTGCCACAATAGAAGCACCAGAAATATAGGAAAGGTCGTTGCTTCCTGCTTCTTAGACCAAGAGGGCTCAAAGAGGATCCTGCAAGAAACTCATTCCATTCCACTGTGGCCAGGGAGAAAACCCTGACGAAGATGAAAGAAATCACCAGGTTCTGTTTAAGCAGCCTTACCAATAAGAGTAGGCAGTCCTACCATGGGCAAAAGTCTGTTGCATGTTGAGTGTAGTGATTTATGTTTTGTCGTCACAGACACGAGGGTCATAGGGTCCGCGACTGACGTCAATGTGAACAGTGAAGAGAATGCCCTAAGGATTCTGTGGTCTGTGGTTTGAACAGGATATGCACCGGGCACACAGGTGGAATCTCCCATACCCGCCTTCAATTTTTTATGTTGTGAGCGTTTCAGTGGTATGCAGCTTGTTTGTACATCATATGTTCCCAAACTCAAACTGCCATGTCCACGCGCAAGTCTTGTCTTCTCATGGAGGCAGGTTGCTGCCCTTCCACGGCTGGGTCTCTGGAGAGAGTCATCCCAGTATGGCTTCAGCGGCCCGCTTGCACCTCGATGTGTTACCACTTATGGTCACCTGGATGCTCTCGCAATTGTATTGCAACAGTGCGTGGGGTAGTCAGCACATTGGTGGATCAAATCGCACCGCAGCAAGGTAAAGGCAACAGCGCCAGCGAAGGTCACAGGGAATGAAAAAGGAATGCCCACGTGTGCACCTGAATGGCTTAATGTGCAATTGCTCTGTGCCCGTTTTCCACCCAGGTGCTCATCGATGCAAATTGCATGTCAAGGGAAGCCCCTCCTGGATACGGATCGATGAGTGCCCAGCTTGTGCAACATATTGTCTTGAGCTCAAACCGCAATGTCCACCAGCAAGAAACCACGCTGCTGCTTACCCAGCAGTGATCCGAAGAACTAGCAAACGGATATGTCAACTCGTTACAACACGGTAAAGGCAACAACGCCCAGCCGTGTAATCATATATTGTTATCGCCGAGTCATTGGGAGAATTGGACAAGGAGTGTTCCCATCTGGCAAAATGTTGCTTGAACGCTGGGTGCACCAATGTCAGGGTAATTGTGTTCAGCCCTTCCGGTCGAAGAGCAGAGTACATCTTGAGGGTGCCTCTGCGACAGTTCAACAGGTAGCAAAGCACCGTAATATGTGTAGACATAGGCGGAATCCAAAACCAAAGCGGGCCAGGAACTGTTGGCTATACAAAAAGAGCCATTCATAGCCACCTGCATGAGAGTGCTGTAACACCTTTCCAGCGTGTCCTTTCCCATCCGACACTGAAGTCAATGTAATCAGTGTTGTCGACAGTATCACCACAGTCCACGCCAACTCGCTAGTGAGTGCTCGAACCATAATGGAGCTTAAGCCACTGCGACTTGAGCCATGAGCTCCGGCGTTCCTGCATCCGAACAATCCAATCCTCCTTGCCAAAATAAATGGTTTGAGGGAGATCCTGTGGTCGCTCACAAAGAACCACTAGCAGTAAACCAAGCCAGAAGGTGGAGGAGCAGTTGTCCCAGCTGGCATCCACCATTCAGCGCAAGGTCATGCCCTCAACAGAGGTCAGGGAGCATGTGCCACCTTCCATCCATCACTGGAATAACACATAAAGTCAATGCTGCTTCAGTAAGACGCGACATGCAGTTACCGTGTGGACTGTCTGAAAGCACGCCAGGGTCTCTCCTGCCCTTGGGGACGATTACATTTCTGACATCCAATTATGCCACCAAGTCCACTCGGATTATTCACCTTCAGTGTCTCTCTTGCGATTGTCACAGATTCTGCAACTCTGCCACAGCCGACAGTTGTGCGGTTGCCCACTCAGTTGCACACTTTCGTGCACGAGGATGCACAAGATCCGTCAGAGTGCAAGGTCTCTGACCTCTAAGTATCCTGAAGAGAATCTTCTTCCTGAGAAACATCTTCCACCCATTGTTATCTTGCCATGCTGCATGTGAGGTTGCACGAAGCAGCTGCCGATCGATCCAATGTGTGTGTAGACAAAATGTTATTCTGGATCCTGGGCTTGCCCGGGCGGAGCGCCCTTCAGTCAACTGAACAAAGGTGTCAAAGACGCTATGGTCGAATCTACCGAGTTGGTTGGATGTCAACTTATAACAAAACCATGCAAGAAGGCAAAAAATTGAGAAACAAGAAACCTCACACAAAAAGAAAGAGAAAGAATGGTGGATGCAGTTTCACGTTTCACTACTGTTTCACCGCTTTTGCTTGTGAGAAGTTAATTGCAAGGTAAACCTCCATGTATCAATATTTCATATGAAATACTCAATTAAATGCCGACTCTTTGTTACTTTTGTTCACCCATACATCCTCCACCTTCTGCGGCAAACTGGCTCTGGTGTAGGTGCTTCCTTTTGGGTTTCACCAAAGCCATCGTCTGTCTATTTCGTTCCATCTGTTGCTCCGGCACGGGTGCTGTCCTGTGTGACTTCACCCGAGCACGAGAAACTTGGCCCAACGACGTATCGAAGGTACACAGTTTGGCATTCAGACCATTAGGTCTCATACACCGTCACTTGGGCTTGCACTCGAAGGTAGGGTCCAACTGCTTGACGACGGCAATTTTGGTAGTGTTACTCCTTGCACACATCTTGAAGAGTTTAATTCTGCCCCTACCAAGAAAATGTTTGACAGGCTTAAGTCTTTCAGCAGACCCACTCTTTCTATTGTGGCACGTTGTACGGGATATAACACCTTATCCTAAGTGTTATGCCTTTTTCACTGTCTTATTTTGGACTCACAAGCAAGGACTTAAATTGGCTTAGGCAAGCTGCGTCTAAATACATCCTCAAACGCAAGTGGATTGAAGCTGAGATCCTCCCGTACATCCTGCGGTATGTCGGCATTGCCACTTTACTTGACTCTGCTTTATCGGCAGCAGTCGCCGCTTTAGGCCTCTATTTGCGGGAAAGAAATCCACTGGAAGACCTTCACCAAGTTGGCAGTAACGGTAGATACTCCAATAGTAGGCAACGTGCGGTTGTGCAGGATCTGATCAATATGTGGCAACCGTATGTTCTCTTTGAAGAAATTTTCAGTGCACTAACGACGAAGGCTGGAACGTCTGCCCAAATAATTGCCAACCTTAAAAAGGTGGTAATTTCTAGCATGGTCCGTGAAGCCAAAAGCAGGCTTGCCATTAAGATTGACAGAGAGGGTTGGAAAGGCGGTATTGACGCCACATGGGTTGATCTAGTTGCTGGAGCGCCCAAAACAATGTGGTGGGATTCCCAGATACACACTTCTAAGGTGGGCTGTCAACCAAGACGATGACGTGTGGGTGAGTATGAGGGGCACTAGACATCAACAGAAATGTGTACATTGTGGTCTCCTTAACTCTCACTTCCCCCTTGGTTACCAGTCTCCCCCGATGTGTGAGAACTGCATCCGGGGTAAAGGATTGACATTATGGACCATTGCACCATGGAGCCGTCCATTGTTTCAAGCATACACGGGCGAAAATGCTTCTGAACAGATCAAGGAGTGGCTACAGTCCTGGCAAATCATCGAATTCTGAGGTTGCAGAGTTTGTAGTTGTGGTGATAATACTATTGGTCATTGGACACGGTGGTGTCCTGTACCCTTATTGGTAGCGCTCTCTATCCGTCCGACTAGCCTGCCTGAGAACATTGGTCAGCTGGCTAGAAGCGGTGTTAAACATGCGGTCACTTGCACTCTTGTTCTAGCCTCTTTTCGAAGGCTGCTTCGACAGGAGGGGGCCTTCTTGCATCAGAAATGCTCTGATTCCAAAGACGTGCTTTGGTGGGTCACAACACTCCACGAAATGGTGGCTACTGATTCACATATTGAGCTAGGCTTTGAATTTCCCACGAACGTGGGCGATGCGGTGCCATAGCCTCTCCGCCCAAAATGTATCGCTTGAAAAAGTACTTCCATCAGATTACAGCACTATGTTTCTTCTCCCGATCGTTGGAGTCTGTGCAGTACCAGTTAGTCGAAATGAACAAGTCGCGGTACTGCAACTGCAGTCCCCCATAATGTCTGCCTTACGGGAGCTTGAGGACACAGGCACCACCATGGAAAGCAATGTACACTTGCGGCTGGTGCGGTGCACTTGTGGTGAATACCATATGAGTGTCATGGCGAGCCGGGAACTTGTGAGAGGTAACGTCCTGGTTCCAGTTACGAGTGGATATCCGCAAATCATTGTACAATTTGATGGATCCGCTCATCGTACGTGTCAGGTAGGTGGAGCTGGAGCTGCCTTATTGCAGTTTGATGGCAATGGTCTTGCTCTGCTAGATTGGATGCACGAGTTTTATCCAAGTGTGCTGACAACATTGTTGCAGAAGCTAATGGTGCTGACCTCGCCATGCACTTATATGAAAAATATGTACCCTCCCTCTGAGCAGAATTCATGGCGATATTAAGCAAATTATTGCATCATCTCGACTTCCGCAGTCGCTTCAGGCGGAGTGACCTCATTCCTCTTATCAATACCTTCCATCGACGTCGAAGTCGTGTTGCACCCAACGCAATTACTGAGTATAGGCCGAGAGAAACAAATGTGATTTCCGATTATCTTGCTGGACAGGCGAGTGCATGGATCCGAGATACTTAATCAGCATGACCCACGGTGTACTGGATCCCCGTTTAGCATCCCTGTTGACCCGCCCTATGAACTCCTATTAGAGGCAAACGCAGTTATTCTAGGCCCGCATAGGTAAAGTTTGCGAAAACAC